>JANIJF010000005.1:62016566-62030810 GCA_024520955.1 Erythroxylum bequaertii
TTAGTGTGGTTAATAGTTTTAGCCATGTGTTGACATTATGTTGAGATTTGGACATGATTTTTGTAGAATTTTTGTGCTAAAAATACATGAAGTCTCATGTATGTTATTCGGATTTTTACACTGTCTCCGCCCTGGCTCCGTCACTGTACGTCAGGCATGTGTTAGCAAGAATATGATTGCACGATTTCATGAATCCCTTGTAAATATAATTTAAGAGACGTGATAGCATCGGGGGCTCTGTCAGCAAGTTAGTTGTCAAGTTGTTTCACCAAAGTTCTCTCTTTTTCTCAGTTTATCCTCTTGTCTGTGGTTATATCCCAGCTTCTGTCACGCAAAAGCAGATTTGACGGCTTTGTCTCTGGTACTTTTCCTTTTACATTTTCTTGGACATCTCCGATCATTCCGTTGCAAAACTGGAAAAGCTTTACCTTCTTTCCTTACTATTGCAAGTGTCCCCGATTCTTTTTGTCTTTTTGCCACCAACATAATCCTGCATATTTCATTTAACATTGAGAATTGTGAGACTTGCTTTCTGGCTCGCAGAGAGTACATTGGATGCATTTTAACGAGGCATATTCCTGATACAGAGTGTAAGAAAGGATTGAATTTCATTGAATTTCACAGAATGGGGAAGACGATCTTCTATTTACACAACCCTTTTTGACATCTGTGCTTATTTGTGAAGCTCTATATTGATGCGAATAACACTGGTACGTCTCTTAAGAACTTATCCAACTTTTGTTATAGGGATGTCCAAGAGAATTATAGTGGTGTTATTGATTGGACTGTTAGCATGGGCATACAAGGCCATCCAACCTCCACCACCAAAGATTTGTGGCACCCGAGATGGCCCTCCCGTCACAGCACCCAGAATCAAACTCAGAGATGGAAGGCATTTGGCCTATAAGGAGTACGGATTATCGAAACAGACTGCCAGACATAAGATCATATTCATTCATGGCTTCACCTCTACCAGACATGATGCATTGAGCGTGACGGACATTCCATCTGTAATTTATTCCTATATGTGTCTACTGTCATTTTCATGACCAAAAGGAAATATTTTATTTTGTTTTCATCTTTCAGGAAGTTGTGGAGGAGCTAGGGGTGTATTTTGTATCTTTTGATCGGCCGGGTTATGGAGAAAGTGACCCAGATCCAAAAAGAACCCCCAAAAGTTTGGCTTTGGATGTAGAAGAGCTTGCTGATCATTTAGGACTTGGCTACAAATTTTACGTTATCGGAATCTCCTTGGGAGGGCAGGCGGTTTGGGGCTGCCTGAGGTATATTCCTCAGAGGTAAGACGAGAAGTCCTAATTCCCTTTTTCTGTGGCTTGAGAATGGCAAACTTGGAACAGCATCACACACTATATATGGACCACTGGACAAAAATTAAAAAGGGGAATTGGATGGTTACTTTTTATGTTGATCAGTATAAAGTAGAAGAATCCAGACTGTCTCTACTGCTATAGTTGCAGACAAAATGTGGGTGTCAATTTCATCTGAAGCAATTACCTGTTCTGAATTGAGTATGTATTGAGCTTATTGCAGGTTGAAAGGAGCAACACTAATTGCTCCTGTCATAAACTATTGGTGGCCTGGTCTTCCAACCAAATTAGCTAATGAAGCATATTACAGACAGCTATTACAGGACCAGTGGACGTTACGTGCTGCTCACTATGCTCCATGGCTTACGTACTGGTGGAACACTCAGAAATTGTTTCCTGCGTTAAGCATTATAAATGGCAGAAAGGAAGTTATATCCAGGCAGGATCTGGAGCTTCTTCCAAAGGTTTCAAGGGGAAAGCAAAAGGTACTTGAGAGTTCCATTTTTGTCGTTGTCTCTTTTACTATGGGTTTAACGAAAGGTACGTGGACATGTATTCTTAGCATATACATATATATATATATATATATAATAATCTTACAGATACGAATTTTCCTTGCTTGCTGGTGCGTTTTCTGTAGTCACTGGCGACACAGCAAGGAGAACATGAATCCCTGCACCGTGACATGATGGTCGGTTTTGGGAGATGGGAATTTGACCCTACAGATATTGAAAATCCTTTTCCTAACAACCAAAGCTCAGTTCATCTTTGGCAGGGAGATGAAGATAGGTTGGTTCCTGTCAGTTTGCAGAGATATATAGTTTCAAGACTCCCGTGGATTCATTACCATGAGGTTCCTGGCTCTGGACACTTTCTGCCATATGCACCTGGGATGAGTGAAACTATTGTAAAGACTCTTTTGCTGAGGACAAGGACAAATTAGCATGCTTTTATATTAATGCAAACGTATCTCACTAAGTATCTTCCTTTAGCCTGTTAGAACCAGAAGCTCCATCTTGGTTTCCGATCAGTCTTTTTCTTCTTATATTACATGGGACCAAATTTACTTATGCTTTTAGTTATACATTTTTCTACGTCTAGGCGATGGAATCCAACCGTGATCAAATCACAAGCATAACAAAAAATAAAAAAAAAATTTACGAATTCTGAATGGATCCTGATAATTGATTAATTTGAATAAAATAAAAATACGAATCATAAGAAATTGTACCTTGTTCGAGTTTCTATTGAAAGTCATTTGAAACTTTTCTTGATTTGTCAACAACGAATTGTTCAAACGTCCAGTTTCTGATGATATTTACGTAACAACCTCTCAACTCTAGTCTCTGATGATATTTATGTAACAACTTCTCAATATTTTTTCAAAGGAAAAATGTAAGAGTGTCATCTTCTTTATCTTTTCTTCCTATTAATAGAAAAATTATTAGGGTGGATTTATAATTTTATTAAAATTAAATTATTTAATTGTAATTAAATTTATACTCTAATAATCACTCACATATTAGTTTAAGTATTTTCGTACTTTAATTTATAAGATCAATTACTTTTTTCGTAAGGAAGAAATATAATATGCGCTAGTTTTACTGTTTCAACAATATCCTGTCTTGATGAAACTACAATTAGGAACATTTAAAAATAATACGTAAATGTAAATTTAATCTCATAATTATGACCTTATTATAATTTCAATTATAAATTAATTATTTTAAAATATCTTTAGTATTAAAATTTCAAATGTAATTAGTAAATAATGATTAAGAATGTCTTTATTAATAATTTTGTCACTAAATTATAATCTAAATAATTAGCTGTAAGACATAAATCAATATTAATATCATAAAATCCTAAACTAAATTGCTGAAACAATCAGTACTTCGACGTGGTTTCTCCTTGAATTATTCGAAAGATTGATGAGATTGAAAAAAAAAATCAATAGTGAATACGTAGTTCGTAAATTGCAAGATCAGTTTGTTTTAATCCTTAAGGAATGGATCCTTTTTCAAATTTTCTACGATACCAGATCTTGATTTCTCACCAGACATAAGGTTGAGTGGAAGTGGGAAGTAATCGTTGTGATGTTGATTGAATAGAATTGGACGCGGGACTTCAAAAGTGGTCATTCATCTATCCGTCCCAATCCCAATACAACAAATTCAGCTCAATAATTATCAATGGCTGGTGTAAGTTGTGTGGCCAATGTTATTTTGGCCGTTGTGCATTTCATAGGGTTGAAAAAACATCTAAGAACCAAACCAAATATTCGGTTCAGATCTTCTGATCTATTTTTTTATATACCTATTATCTATCATTACATCAGACTCATTTATTTACGTGAAGTTTATAATAATAAATAAATTAGATTTAATAACACAAAATAGGTATACAAAAAAAGAGATTAGAGATCTAGTCCCCAAATTTCCACCGCACTAAACTGTAGGAATGCACGAGCTTACATATTAGTTATGTAGTGTGTACTGTACACTACAAATATAAAAATCATAAAGTATAATTAAAGCTTGTAAATAATTTGTTTTATATGCAGCCTTATCTCCAACGGTAGGCGTACGGCCTGCAGGTTTGTGCGGCTCAATTAAACTAGGGAACTTCTGTTGCTTTGTCCTTTTCTGGAATAGACGAGAGAGGATACAGTTAGCCAGTGCTGCTCAATAAACTACTGAAATTATAAATTTGGTTATGTTATTTTTATCATATTTTATTTATAAATTTTATATAAATAAGTATCTATAATTTAATTGAACAAAATTAAAATATTATGATGTGAGCAAAATTCTGTTGCTTTGTCCTTTCTTGGAATGGACCAGATACAACTATTTTTATGTCTTTCTATTTCTTTTCCAAAATGTAACGCTGAAGAAGAGAAGGTACAAATGTGATGGTGAAAAGATTCAACTCAAAGCAAAATGTCCATGAAATGACATAAGAAGTACAACTCTTCATACTTCAGTGAAGAACATCTCGAGTGTTACTTTGCATAATTGAAGTACATATAATATTCTACTTATAGAGTGTCACATCCGCTTTTTTTTTCTTTTTTTGAAAAATTAAAAATTTATAAAAAAATTAAGAAGTTAATACATAAAAGAGGTCTGTTATGTACAATAAGATCCTTTAATACACTGAAATATTTAGGCTAATGTAAAAATCATCCACATTAAGAGCAAAAATGAAAGTTTTGTCGTTATATAATTAGGGTGTAACTAATTGTTCCTTTATCAAAGATTACATAAGTTTTTACGAGAAGCAAAGTACAGATGATTTTTCCAATTCTTCTTTTCCTTCTTTTTCCACACGATGGATCTCATCTTAAGTAAATCTCATCTTTAGAATCACTACGATTATTTACGTTTTAGGACACAATTTGAGTTAGTTTGTTATCTTTTCTCGTGTATCTATTTAGTGAATTCACGTTCTACTAATATGCCATTACTTTTTATTCCATACAACTACTATTCTTGTCTATAATCTAACAAAAAGTTATCTGCGCAATTCTTTTAATATATTTCAAAAGGTCCTTTTTTACACATCTATCTATATTATCCTTTTCCTACATTATCAATACATAGTTCTCGTTAAATCTGCATTTACTTACTTGGTTAATATATATTTATAAGTTAATTCATTAGTTAACTTTTTACAACCACTAGATATTACTTTGAGAGTTTCGGGTTATATATATATGTATTCTTCACCCTTATTTTGGAATATTTATCACTCTATTAGCTGAGTTTACGAGTGGGGTTAAGAGGAGTCGGGCAAATTTTACAGATTATTCTTACCTATCCAAATTTTCCACAATGAATACCAATATTCTATTGAGTTGCAATTCTTAAACTTAACACCAACAAAGCAGCAATTGGGTAACCAGCAACCCGATTAAGTCTTTTTCCAGTCATATATAATACCATCATCAACACTTCCAGTCACCATATACACTTGGAAAGCACATCATCTTGGAGATTTGCTTTCAAAAGATTATATGCATCTCAGATGGAAAGTTGATGTGGAAGCAACAAAAGGTCAAAAATAAACAGAGCCGTGACTGAGGATTACATCAAGAGATACAAACGTGCCAGCTGATAATCAATGGATTGCTTATTAAGTTCTACTGAAATACAATACTTTTGAAGGACCACAAGAGGCAATTCAAGAGTAACAACAGAAGAAGCTAGAAGGAAAGTTGACTGTTTACCACTTGATGATTAACAAACCTAAACAAACTGAAAATTAACAAAATAAATTACAGGACAAAACAAAAGACAACATCAACTGTATATAAAAAGTGACTGCAAACAACCGTCAGAATAGAATGCTTCATGCTTACCGCCGAAAAGCTCCCTGCCTAACAAGATAACAACACCAGAAGAAATGGTAATCCACTCTACTTTGGCAGCCCACTTTCAGGGCTTAAAAGAGCTTGACTTTCGTCAGATAGCAAAACCGGACCTCTTCCTGGCCTAGTGCAAATGAAATAACTAACATCTCCTCTAAATTTCTGGGTATTATTGATTTCTGGAGGTGGTTGCAGAGCTTCCACATCCTTCATTGTTTCAATCCCGGCATCTTTTATTAGTGATTTATCACCTAGAACAAAACTGGAGACAAAAACAAGAAAATTTGAAGATTCAGAAAGTTGAAAGCCTCCTAAACATTTAATCATGAAATCAACATTGCACAGGACTTTTAACATTTTGACACCTGTCCAAGTCAGCATCTGAATTTGGAGGAAAATAGAAGAGCAGCTTCTGCAGCAACCGCGTTGCAGCCTTTCTGTTGCGTGCTATTAGAACTGCATTGGGTCCAGCATCAAAGGTATAAGCCACCTGTCAAAATTTCAAATTTCCACCATCAGTAAAGCATACAAATATGTAACCAGAAAATGTGAAATTATAAAAATAATGGGTAACATAACATTCAGCAAGGTATTTGACCATTAGAAATTTATACAATCACTAGTGCTTTATTATTCTACTTTAAGAATTTTGTTGAAAAATGTAAGGATAATCGTGTCACAACACATCGCTACAACTGATGGAGCTTTGGCATACAAGAACGGATGCACGGATAGCTGCAAGAGTGAGACACATCACCTTCTGTTCTTGTTATTTCTTTGAAAGGATTGAATTATAGGCCCATTCTCACATATAAAACACTCCGGAATGAGCATTTAGTACATGAAATTTATGGTAAGCAACACATCAAACCAAGGTTAGGTCTGATGTCATGTTAGATTTTGTAATTTATTCAAAAAAAAGAAAAAAGAGGCTCACATACAAAAGGACTCCGTCTTCAATTCAAACTCTTTTAAGGCATTTAGTGATGAATTCATTATTGAATAAAAACCACTCTTAATTTTTACTCCTAGTAATTTGTCAGACTTAATAATTTTAAAAGAAGATTTTACTAATAACCATATTGGTTATAATTATTCACAGGTGCAATGCTCCTGATGAAGAAAGGAAAATTCAGGACTAAATTAAAATATCCTTAAACGATAGAAGGGGAAAGAGATAACTAGATAGATGTCAATGACCCTATCATTATCCATTAGAACCAGAAAAAAATGATACATACCAATCAAGAATGTTAGAATCTGTTTAATAAAAAGCCATATGCTTTGACTAAGATACAACAGCCTACTTCACAGATGAAGTCAAATTCTAAGAATATTAACAATCAAACTTTCCTAGGTAAAAGTGTTTAAGCCTACTAAAGAACAGAACACGAAACAATTTTAACAGATCAATTGTTGTTGCTTTCTTTTCCATACAGTAACAGATTTATAAACTTCAAATTCCCTGTTCAAAATTTTACCAAAAAATAGGGAAAACAAACTCCATAACCATATGCTTTTTATTCGTTCTTTAGATTCAAACTAGAGCAAGAAGGGAAGGGGGAGTTGAACACTCGAACTCCCCTCAAGATCCAAAGGCTTGTATTTTGGATCCGAAATTTCATATACAAAAATTTTAAGAAAAGAGGTTGCCTGGAAGAACTAGCTTCTAAGTTATAGGAGCTATTAATTTCCTGATAATAGGCAACGTACCAATGTTAGTGGATAAGTGAGACTGATAATAGATGGCATCTAATCTTGAGAGGCAGTTACAGCTTATTGAGATAAAGGAAGAGTGACAGTTTCTTGCATTATTGGTTTAATTATGATATGTGATTCCTTTATCCGTATAATTAGATACATGTGATGTGATGCATTAAGTATATACAGACACGATACAAATAAAAGATTTACAATTGTAAAAAGGAAATCACAATTGTAAATATTAATTTTAATTCCCCCATCATGATTGAAAAGTGATTTTGTAACACTAAGAAAGCAATAACAACACACTACGGAAAAGCTATGAAAGCAGTAGTTAGCAGTGAGAGTAGTGTGGTCAATATCAATGAATTAAATTAATTACCAAGTACTATATTTCAGCTGGGGTTAAAATGGTTTGGTCTGATCAAATTAATTCAAAAGCACCCTCAAAAATTTCTGTTTTGGTTACTGCCTGTAAGAATATCTCAAACAACAATTGCTGGTATGGCATTATGCTAACTCCCAATAAATGTCAAAATAAACAAACCTGAGGTGTTCCTTCAGTGCGATTCCATTTCTCAACAAGACTGATTATCCTGAAAGATTATCTCTATCATATACTCAAATCCAGATTTTAGGTGATATAACTCAATGAAAAAATAAAGAAACATTGATTCAGATTAAATTTCCAAGTTAAATCAACGGTTTACAAGATTTACCTGTCGGATGTATCATTCATGTAGAATATTGGGGGACATGTATCCAAGCACACTGCATGGAACTGATTACTGTCAGCACAGGTTAATTGGGAAAATGACTCAAAATTGCGATCTTTTATGGCTTCTTCCATTTGCTTAATCCTCTTGGGAACAATTTCCTATTAAGATCAACACAGTAAAAACAATTACCATGGCAGAAAATTCCACTTTAGAAATTCTGAATAATAAAAATATCATGAAATCCAATGGTTGCTATATTCCGTGAAAGAAGTAAGAATATAAAAGAAGAAAAGAGTAAAAAATCAAAAAGTCTGAGAATCAAACACACTTATCATTGAATAGACTGAATGGGCCTCTCATACTTTTAAGCCAAGCAACACAATTTGCTGAAAGAACATAAAGCAATTTAAGTTCTATTGAGTGGCATAAGAAGAGTTTCGTAAGTTTCTGAAACACCTTAGCTCTATGATGCAATAACAAACTAGTTTCAACACTTTCCCGCATTCCAGAGGTGCTGCTTGTTTCTTTCTGCCGTGAACTAACCTGTAAAGCAAACAAAGGGTTACAGAGAAATTACAAACAGGCCAGCAGTGACAAAAAACACATAATTCTGATCATTCAAGGAACAGATATGTTTTTAATGTATCACAACTGTAGAGCAATAAAAATGCAGAGCAGAATTTTCATTTTACTGCCACCAATAAAAAAGGTCCATCATTACAATGGCCCAGGACTGGACAGTACTGCTATCTGCCAAATTCAACTAACAGATCCCACGTCAGAAACTTTGGTACATAAGACTGAGATCAAGAAATTTTGAGGTAGGTAGAATATTTTCTGAACTGGAAGTAATTGTTCTACAGTATAAGTGCATTAGTCACTAAATTTCGTGAATTTTAAGAATTGAATCACCTCTAATTTCTACGTTTGAGGACTATTTGGTAATTTATACCGTTGATAATTGTTAATCATTCACAGCTATTAAGACTATTTGGTAATTGATACTGTTTATAACTGCTAATCATTCACAGCTATTAGGACTATTTGGTAATGGATACTGTTGATAATTGTTGATCATTCACAGCTATTGAGCAAGTATTACAACTATCATCACTACATGCAAGTAGATATAAACAAGTGATTCTTCAAAGTTCCACAATGGATAACAGAATATAAAACATACCACAGCAATAATAATAACAAGATCATCCCAGTGCTTGTCATCTACAAGTTGAACGGCGAGGCTATCACTTCCATTCTCAGCCTTTAATGATTAAAAAATAACTTCTTAGTAAAAGTTAGCTTTCCAATTCAAAGGCTGAAAATGTGTACCAAAACTAAATCTTACTTCACCCATGACCCACTTCACAAATCCACCAAATAAACTGCGACAAGCACTGCCAGAACCTTGCCTAAGAAGCAAAGGGGAAAAAAATACTTAAATAAAATCTGCTTAAAAGAGTCAGTTTTATTCAACTCAAGTATAAATGCACATCACTCTATTATAAGCAATTCACATAAAGATGCTGCAACAGTAGTCACACACAATTATCAACATACTAGTATGTATTGTTTAGATCGTTCCAAAAATGACACATTTTACTCAAACCATGTATTTTGTAAACAGATGACACTTAAGAATTTATTAACTAAAAGTCATTTCTTAGATAATTGAACATAAGAAACCTCTATAACTAAATACCAACATAGGATATTGAATACTCTAAAAGAAAAAGGGGAAGGTTGAAACCAAAAATCGCTCAAGTAAATAACTAGCAACTATGCCCATATTTGCCGTCAATATCATATATTTCTAAGCGAGTTTGAAACACAATTTTCAATTAACCAAACAAACAACTTAAAATACCTGCTTAGAAAATATAGTTTGGAAAGATATAGAACCCACATATTAGCTTAACAAAGACATATTTACCACACAAAATTTTGTTTAGTGAAATAGGTGTGACATCCCATCATCTAAGATCATTGTTCCGACAAACAACACAGAAAAAGATAAGAATATGTATATAAGACCTACCGTGCAATAGCTGAAAGCTCGCTATTACTTTCTTTCGCATTCATCAGCTTTGCAAGGGAAAAAACTGCATAAGATTTAACAGTTGGATGAACTCATGCTCAAGAGTTATTTAGTCCAATACAAGATTGCAGTTTGCAATTACTTTCTAACTTTAAGACTGCATGACAATAAACAGCAACATATGACTCAAGCAGGAAATGGATTTGGCAGATTGACCAAATTTATCGATAAAATAGTGTTGTTAAATTCAAAATGCAACTATGAAATTTTGAAAACCTTCTGCAATCATTCCTATTTTGAATTATGTGCCATAAAGAAGCCATCAAACCAAGAAAATGGCCACAGATCATATTCCCTAACACAAAACTTTTACCGGCCATGCAAATTAGAAAGTGCACAACTTCTCCAACCATACAATTTATGCATTGGACATCATACAGGAAATCATTTAGCTTTAGCATAAAAAAAAACAGATAGGTAACTTAGTTCATTTAAAAATATTATAATATTGGAACTATCACACAGACTAAAAAGATTAACACCAGGCCATATGCGTAAGAAAATCAGTAACAGGTAAGAAGACACATGAGTAGAATGTTAAATTTCAAGGTTCGCTATTTAACATTTGAAAGAGATTTTAGAAAAAAATTGAGGTCATCCCTCTAAGGCATACTCCTGAGATTTCCAAGATTACCTAAATGAATACATTTTGTATGCTATAAATGAATGAACTGATACAATTAGAATGCATATTTCTAGCGAAAAGCTATTCATCAATTTAAGTACTAATCTTTACATTCAATAAACTTTGAGGTAAAGTTCAGGAACTTTTATTCATTGAGCCAGAACTACATTTATCATTTACCACCAAAACACAGAATTGCATTTACCACTATGAACAATACAATCTGCAGAAGTAAAATTCTCCAGAATCACGAGACAGCTCAATCACAAGTAAAATAAGAAGATTTTTAATCTTGAAACAGTAGCCCAAAAGTCAAGGTTTAATAACAAAAGAGTAGAACCACAAAGAATCAATGATAAAATTTTTCCAAAAATTATCTCTACCAAGACAAGCAAAGCCAGCTGCTGAGGAAGCCAGTCCAGCTGCTGTAGGGAAGTTATTATATGAAGCAACATGTACACGTAATTTCTCCCAATCCTTCTTTGCTATCTTAATTCCCTTTTCCTTATCCTCAACCTCACAAGCCCTTGCACGGATTTCCCTCAAACAATTTTGATACCTGCCTCCAGAAAGTGAAATTTCCTACACTAACCAGCAAAGAAACCATGCAATAGATCAACAAAAAGACAACGCTTCAATATAATTATAACATGTCACTTTTCTGAATACACGAAGAATGAGAGATAGCATTTCAACTACCAGCATCAAATAAAGAAACTAATCTAACTAGGGTAAAGTTCACCGACATGCTATCCGAGATGACAAAAAAACATTGTTGTTTCTATAGAACAGAAACAATAACACCAATATGCTCACAATCCGGTCTTTCCTTGTTTCCCTAGGATAGTTAGAAAAAGATGACATGCTTTCAGTTTTTCTTCCATATGCGAACAAATTTTAACAACCCTTTCTTTTAACTCCACTATCCTTGATAGGGAATATTTGTTTTCAGGAAAGTGAAAACAATGCCTTCGGAGACTTTGTTATTAGCGTAGCTGACATCTAAAGTCCTTCAAGATACTTAGCAGTATCTTCTTAAAATAGTTCTCCAATTTACAGAAGCAGTTGACGAAAGTGGCAAATATTGTAAATCTCAATTATGTCACAGCGAAATAGTCAAAATTTCGGGACCGGGAGATTGAGGCGGTTAGAAGGAAGTGTGTTCCTGCCTCCTGGTTTGTGGAGCCTAGCGCTGATGTTCTTCAGAAGCAGTGCTATGAGCTGTATGTTAAGGATGCTCGTTTTAAGGGGAAGAATCCACTCCCCCCGAGTGCCGAGGGTTACGCCAAGGCAAAGGACATGTTTGGGAACCATGTACGTGTGGAGTAGTTTGTTGAGCAGAAGGTCAATCGGGACCTTCTGGTGAAGTACATTCAGGAGAAGATTCTCTATTATGATAGGAAATTCATGACCAAGCAAGCCCTTAATTTTCGGGACTACCTGGCTGCAATTGGTGGAGAAGAGATTGCTCCTCCTCCCGCTGAAGGCGCCAATGGGAATTCCTCTCCTACTCGGGGAAAGGCGAAAGACGATACCCCAGTTTCTGCTGAGCGAGGAGATTCTCACCGCGAGAAGACAGGCAGTTATAGTTCCGAAACCAGCATTGCCTCGATGGTTAGAGGTCATAAGCGTCGACAGCCGCCTGCTGGCCGCCAACCCCAGGATCAAGGTGATACGCGAGTGGCCCGTCAAAAGGCACCGGGCCATACCCGTGGCCAGGAGTAGGTGGGAGGCGGGGGTTCGCAAGATCATTGGAGACGGCGAGCTTAGAAGTTGGTAGACGGATACTTCTATGTATCGTCGTGGTGGGAACTCCGACGATGCCTTGCGGTTACTCTCGCAGGCAAGGGCTGGTATTGCTAATGATATTGCTATGCATTCATATGTATTTTGATATTATTCTCTCAATATTAATTAAAAATTTCTGCTAAGATCCATATAGACAATGAAATTATCTTATAAATGAGTTTATAGTTTGGTACGACGCTTATTCTAATTCTTATAAATCAAGAATTAGAAATATAAATTTAACAAAAGCTTATCCTATTTATCAAAATAACTAAATAACATAATCTATGCAAACCAGAAACAATTAAATTATTTGAGAAAAAGGGGGGTTTTTTTCAGAAAAATAGAAAGATGCACTACAATAATATACAACATTTTTGGCGATGGAATATAACGTCATTGAAGGAACTAAAATGTTGAAAAAAATTTAGCGACCGAAAAAAATTGTGAAACAAATGGTACCAAAATCCAATGGTAAAAAATTATTTGCACCGTTTTAAAGGAATTGTTGCCAAAAAGGTTTTGCAACAATTGTTACCTCGTCACTAATAAGAATATGCGATTGAGATGAGAAATAGTCGCATATAACTTATTATCACGATTAATTTTGGTAGGTAAAGATAATTAATTTTGTTAACGTACGCGTAGATAACAATTTTTACTGACAATTTATTTTGGTAGCAGGATGTATTTAGCTATGAAAATTAAAGCATAGCTAAATGTTATCAGAAACGTTCTGAAAAACGTAGGTAAAAAGATTTGGTGGCGATTTTATATTTGTAGCTAAAAACTTTTAGTGGCGAATATTTATTTTTAATTTAACACCCCTATTACCAATTTAATATTTAATTATAATTATTAACAACATTTTTAGTTCATGTTTAAAACATGGTTTGAATTATAAATTAGTCATATTTTGTAATTATTGTTGGTGACAAATTGTTTAAAATAAAAATAAAATAAAAATGTTTCATAACTAAAAATGAAATGCATTTTATACAAAAACATGTAATTACAAAACTTAAGAAAAAAATAATTGATAAACTAAGATTCCTCATCGTCACTACTACTGTCATTCTGTAACCCAAGTGTTTGTTTGACCATCTTTTTTAGCTTGGTCAATTCTCTTTCAATATGATCTAGTTTTTGCTCATTACATTGTACGATCTAACTTTTCTTCATTATATTGTAACTGAGCCTTAAGCAACCAGTTCTCCTCTTGAAGCATCGTTACATATGCTGGTCGTGACGATGATGAACCAATAGCTTAGGATCACGCTCAAGACCTTTGATATACCCTGATCTTGTACCAAGGACATTGTTGCAAATGTCATCAACATCGGGCTTATTCTTATCAGATAATGATCTCTGCAACAACTCCTATATATATATATATAACACAAAATTGAGGAGTAATTCAAATATTGTTACTTAATATTACATAAATAAATAAACTTTAAAATTAACATTTGTATACTTACATAATTAGTTTGCGCCTCTTTAGACGTCCTACCTTTATCTTCCTTATAGTGTATCAGCTTGTGTGTGTGTGTGTGTGTGTGTGTGTGTGTGTGTGTGTGTGTGTGTGTGTGTATTGTATACTTACATAA
>JANIJF010000005.1:62053425-62063687 GCA_024520955.1 Erythroxylum bequaertii
ACTTCGAGTGTGAAAGGTTGGAGAACTTTGAAAAATATGTACTTGTGAGCTTGGAGAGGCTCGTCAAATTTAATACTTGAATTCTTATAGTGAAATACTCAAGTTGGATACTTGGTGACTGGACATATGTTTCATTATTAGCCGAATCAGTATAAATCGATTGTGTCATTCTTTCTCTCTTCCTAACTATTAAATTTCTGCATTATAAGTTTGTGTTTCCAAGAGGTTCTTTCAGTTTTACAATAAGCTCCTTCTGTTTTTATATCGCAAGAGGTCCCTTTGGTTTTGAGCATTAATAGGCTCCTATTGATTAACGGGCTCCTTTTTTTTAAGCACTAGCAGGTTCTTATCAATTAACAGGCTTCTTTCCTTTTGAGCGCTAGCAGGCTCTTTTCAATTGATTGTTTCCTTTCGTTTTTAAACAATTAATTGGATCCTTTCGTTTTCAACGTTAACATGATCTTTTTGAAAGTTGATAGGACCCTTCCATCTATAATCTTATTTTGTTTAGCATGATAATATCATTTGAAAGTGCTTTGCAATTTTTTGTATATATAATTCACCCCCTCTTGCATGTGTTTGCTTCATCAAGTTTAATTTATATAATCCTAAATATGATTTAGGGTTATAATTTGTATCCAATTCCAACATATTTAGGAACCTCATGAGTCTCACATAAAGAACGGGTTGAAGAGAGCAAAGATATTTTAATCAAGTTGGACTTGATTGTAAAGTTTAAAAAATTTTATAATTAAATATGAACTATTAAATAAATAAGGATCAATATAAGATATTGAATCTTATTTGAACATAATTAGAGATGACAAGCTAGTTTCGAAAATAGTTCAAGAGATATAACAAGATTATAATCAAGGTTCGGAATAATATATGAATAAAATTCATGTTTTATTATTATTTACTTATTAATTATTTTATAGAATTAAAGTGATCTTGATCAAGAAATCAAAATATCATATTTCGTCTCGATTTTTCAACAATTTGAAATAGAAAAAGATATTGTGGACATTTTCGGTGGATATTTTTAAGTGCTCATTTTGAACTCCAGGTTGGAAACGAACAATGCAAAGCACATTGCTTGAGAGTAACTATTTTGTTGGACAAATTAACATCTACCAAAATTCCTTGCAAGAGCAAATTCCATTCTTGATATGGTGAAAACGATTCACATCTCTCACGATGATTGCCCTGCCTGTAATTCTTGAAGCAAGCTTCATAAATGAATGGCAATCCCCACAGATTCTCAGATTTTTCATTATCCTGATTGGAGCTGTGAAAGGTAAGCACATTAGGCCAAAAGTGAAAGCCAGCTTCTCGCTGTGATGTCTCAAAAGCTCCTGCTTTTTGTTATCTTCCACATCATGAAGGTCATATTCAGCTTGAGACTTATAGCCTAGTTTCTTCATCTCTTCAAACAAATTATCCAATTCTATATATATATCATTGATTCTAGGATGGTTCCTCTCACCAACTACAAATGTATGAACTCTGTTTTTAATCTCAATCCAACTCTTACCCGTCTCCTTCTTCACCTCATTTTCTTTGAGAAACTTCCTTGCGTTTGCAACTTCCCCCCATCTTTTATGGGCAGCATAAACGTTTGAAAGCAAAATATAGTTTCCTGCATTATCAGGTTCCATTTGAAACAGGTTTTTGGCGGCAATCTCAGCTAACTCTACACTCCCATGACTCCTGCAAGAGGCCAAAAGCGAACCCCATATAGGAGGTGTGGCATCAAATGGCATTTCCTTAATCAACTTATAAGCTTCATGGATTAGTCCTGCTCTCCCAAGAATATCCACCATGCAGGAATAATGAGTGATTTTTGGTGAGACATTGTGCTCTCCTGTCATAAGGTCGAAATATTTTCGACCCTTGTCGACCAGACCCATATGACTGCAAGCTGATAATATCGAAACATAGGTCACTTTATCTGGGAGAATGCCCCCCTGTTGCATTTTCTCGAATATAATCATGACCTCGAAGGAGCAAGAATGTTTTGCAAATCCAGAAATCATAGCATTCCAAACAACAATATTCTTCACTTCTATATCCGAAAACACAGTATAGGCCTCCTTGACGCTACCACATTTTGCATACACGTCTATGAGAGAGGAAGTAACAAAACTATTTAAACCAAACCCAGTCTTGAAAATCATAGCATGCACCTGTTTCCCTTCTATCAAAGCTGCCAAAGCAGCACAGGCACAAATGACGGAGGATAGAGTAAACTGGTTATTTGCCAGACCCTCCTTTTGTCCTTTGGTATAAAGAACAAGAGCCTCTTCATAAAGCTCATTTTGGACATAACCAGACACCATTGAACTCCACATAACAGGATTCCTCTCTGGGATGTCTTGAAAAACGCGACTTGCATCCTTTATCAAACTGCATTTGGCATAAACATCAAGCAATGCAGTACCCATAAATACACTCGTATCCATGGCAGCCTTAATAGCAAACGCATGCAATTGCTTACTTTCAGAGATATCACCGTTTGCAGCACAAGCGCAAAGCACACTTGAAAGGGTGAATTCGCTGTATTTGATTCCAGACCTCTGCACTTCCAGGAAAAGCTGAACAGCCTTCTGCTTCTCCCCATGCTGATTATAAGCAGCAATCATAATATTCCACGATACTAAACTTCTAACGGGCATTGCGTCAAACACTTTGCGAGCACAGTCTAATAACCCACATTTGGAGTACATATTAATGACCATGTTGCACGTAATATTGTCAACGTGAATACCCATTCGTAAAACTCGTGCATGGCATGCCGTTCCACACAAGGGTTCTCTTTTCTTTGCAGACATCTGTAAGAGGGAATGCCAATTTGATAGGTTGATGGCATCTTTGTCTCTCCACACGAGCCCCTTTTGCGTGGGTACCACAATGAATGTGCTAAGACCAGCTATTTGCTTGTAAGTGAAAACAAAGGAGCGATTAAGTGTCTTGTAGTACCAGATCAAGGGTTTCATATGATTACTTATTACTTAATGGCGAGAGGTAAAAATAAAATGGGCAAAGGCCCTTTGCTATTTTCAGACCTCTAGATTTCGACAGGGTTATAACTATATATATTTGCCAAGGTAGCTGTTATTAACAAGGGAATATGGACAAGGTTGTTTCTTTTGTTGTCTTTCACATGAAAGTTAATGAACTTTTACGCTCTGTGTCCATTTATATGACAATGTTGTTTCTTCCGTACTGAAGCATGTAGACGGTCGAATTTCACTTAAAGGGCTAAAATATTTCTTCCTTTTGTAAAATTGAATGTATATTAAATCCAGACAATAAAAAAAGGGGATCTTTAATAATTGTTTTAAAGGCTCAAACGTAAGTTTAAACTTGTCCCTCATCATTTGCCCTTCTATGGCACATCATACAATGGATGCTGGAATTCATCAATGCTCCGGTCCATCTTGATTCTTGAGTTTCTGTAAGTTCGTCCCTTTCAGCTTCAAGTTCAGCTATCTTTTCATCCAAATTGGTTTAAGATGGTCATCAGCCTTCACATTTTCAACTTTTTTAGTCTGGAGACTTTTCAATCTTGCTGTTAGTTTCTCCGATCCTCATTGACCTCATCAATGGCATCATCAAACCTGACAAGGGAAAGGGCGTGGCTTAGGTGCATAAGGTCCTTTGCGCTTTGCGGATCAGTTTCATCATGCTATAAGGGAGATGGAGGAATCACCCGGAAAAGCCTAAGCATGGTTGACACGACAAAGGAACTAATGATGTAAACTTGATTCAAATAGACTAGTACGGGATTAAGAAACTTTATTCTAATCACGTAGCTTGTTGACGAAACCTTACTTTTAAATGATAATTACGTTAGTTTATAATCTGCAACCAATTTTTTAGTTATATTTTTGTGGCATAATAATTAAAAAAATTCTTTATTTTATACATATACAAATAAAATTGTGATGAGATCGTAATTATAAGATTCAGGTTCACAGAGGCCAATGAGAATGAGAATAGGAATGAATACAGTGAGAAATGAGAATGGATATAATCATTATAATTATGATGGTTGGTTAAGATGAAGGAATGATTACCATTATCATTAATGGTGGTTGGCTTGTTAAAAATGTTGAGAAATAAAAATTTATTTTATATCAAATTTTAAATATATTTTAATTGATTATATTTAATTTATACACCAGAATATTTAAAATCAAGTATATTACGGTATTTCCGTTCTAATAACTCTTGAAGAAAAAAATACTCCAGTATTTTCTTACATCAACATATCATTAGTTACATAATATCTGCAAAATATAGTTTAATAATCCAAAATAAGGATCCAATAGAACCAGTTATTGCAACATTTGCAGCCTGTTGAATATATGCCCATATTGTTGGCCTGATCACCATGAAAGAGAGCCTGTCTCTCTTCACTTCATAATTCTTGCAGTCCATGCAATTGCAATTTTCAGAGCATAGGATGTTAGCTTGGAAACACTCACAATACTTTTTGAGGCAACCTGATTTCTTGCAGTGACATCCCTTGTGCTTTGCTAATATAGCTTCCTCCTGCAAATGTTGAAAACGAGTTCACCTGCTCATTAACAATACAAAGATTCAGTCTGACATTGATAAAATAAATTGAAGAGGCTATTTCACAGAAATAAGGTCAATGGAGATTAGGGAAATGTAATTGGATCAATTTCATAGCAACTAGCATCGTTTGATTTTTCACCACCTCATCTTTATCTTTGTTTCAATTAAAATAATATTTAACTAATGAACTGAGCTATGCATCAAAATCTGAAGGAAAACAGAATAATAGAAAATTCGACAATAGCATCTAAACTAGCTCTTCTAATTTAAGAGAAAGTTGTTTATCTTCAGAGCAAATGAATCCACAATCTTTAACATATCAAGTCAACAGCACAAAATAACAACTTTCAATTACTTTCTCCTTGGTTATCCATTTCAAAAATTGTGATAAGAGCATGCCCAAGTCAATACGAGGAAAATTCTCAATGGAGAGATACATTAATTCCTGTTTGAACGTTAATTCTGTTAGAAGGTCATATCAATATTTGCTTAAAAATTGTGATGAGTAATCCCCCAAGACAAGAATAACCACTATTAGAATTTTTAACTATAGAAATCTAGAAGCTTTATCCTATTGAGATTAGCCTACACAAGTTAACCATCATACCTGGCTATCCCGTGTTCCATCAGGACTGCTGGCAATTTTAGGCCTGAATGCATTTGGATTACTCTCTAATGTTGCTTCAACAACATCATTCCTTGTAGACTCATTTTCAACATTGTTATAACATTTTACACAATTGCAACCATCACAATATGATCCAGAGGCAAATCATTCACAATACTTGACAAGAATTCAAGATATGATACATTAACTTTATGTTCACGATATCGTGTATCATTTATGAACTGTAACTTAGATAGCTAAACAAAAGCACAATGAATACATTTTATAATATTAAGGTACTTTGAAAGGGCTCTAGTAAGATGCATAAACAGTACTCAACAACTAGGAAGTCAGTGAATCAAAAATTAGGAAGAGCACTTCATATGTCAAGTGTATAACAACTTGCAAGGATGTACCTATGGCATCAGAAAAAGATTGTACTTACAGCTTCAAGCAGCAGTGTTTGCAGTTACATTGTTTTAGCTTCTTAGGAGTGCCTTGCTTGGGTTCTGCATTTGGTCTTGATCTTGATTTTGGAGACTCTGGTTTTCTTGACAAAGGAAAAGTGATGTTAGTGAAAGTAATGGGAAACAGAGGTGTCACACAGTTTAGTACTTTTAGAGTTATTGCTCCTGGACAAGAATTTCCTAGAACTAAAAGAGGATATAAGGTAAAATGCAAGAGACGTTTCAAAAGATTAGCTCTCATTTTTACTATTTTCATTAAAATAAGGCAAGAACAAAATGCAAGAGACATTTCAAAAGATTAGCTCTCATTTTTACTATTTTCATTAAAATAAGGCAAGAACAATGAATAAACACATTTGTGGAAGCAAAGTTTTAACTTTTTTAAAAAAGATGTATGCAAGATGAAACAATCTCCTTAATTAACTAAAATATTTTGTAGATATATATAAATGACCACACATATAAGTTATTTGTTGAGAATCATCGTCTTTGAGTTGTTTGGAGTTAAATTTCTGTTTCAAAAGAAATGTACAACTTTCTCTTCTGTTACTTCAGCTCCCCTGATCTACTGTCTGAAATATACATGCGTTATCTCAATGAAGTTCCATTCTTCATTCCTTGTCCCGTAAAAGGTGGGTGTCATTAAGCCAAAATAAAGCTTCATTTTCAGAATAATTTAAAGAACATATCTCCACAAAAGTAGAGAGATGATTTCGATCGATCTGATACATAGTAAAACGAATGCGATATCAAAACCCACCCAGAAAGATGAATAACATTTAACAAAGAATTTCAGAACCGAATAACTCTTCCCCCAGAATTAAGCCAATCCAAAGGAGAAAAAAGATACTCTTCATTTTTTCACAGAACCTGTTGTTGCTTAGATCCAGCTCGAAAAGTAGCTTCAAGTTCTTGAACTTGTGAGGAATAGTTCCAAAGAACCTGTTGGAGTTGATGTGAAACAAGGCCAGATCTGAAAGCAACCCGAGCTTCTCCGGCAAGTACCCGACAATATCACCGTGGTTGAGGTCAATGCCGGCAACGGTATGATGGAGAGAAGAGAGAAGAGAGAAAAGAGATGCGGTGCGATGGAGAGAACTGTGAGAAGAGAGAAGAGAGGAGAGAGGACGAGTTTTCATCCGGTTATCAAATAACCGGTTCGTCAGAAAACCGGCCGGTTCTCTAATAAACCGGCCGGTTTTTATATTCAAGGGTTATTAACTGAAACCGAACCGGACACATGGCCGGTTCAAACTATGTCCGGTCGGACCGGCCGGTCCGGTCCGGTTTGTTAACCCTTGATCATATGAAATGAAAAAATAAAGTGGGCTTGGTTTTTCGATTTTGTGCATGATGATACATATCAGTTTTTTCTGGATGATGATACAAGTGTCTTTAATATGTGAAAGGAAAGATCATGTTCTTGAAACGTGTAGATGAGGACATGAATAACCAGAGAACACGTGAAAGTTGTTGATTAAATATGCAAGAGATTATATTGGTTTTATTTCATAATTGGTTTTACGGAACCGAAAATTTTCCTTTCTTGTTGACCAAGGGTTAACATCATAAACTCATTAAAAGGTCTAGACAAATGTTGTTCATACAGTTGTGCACAGTAAATGCATCAACGATGTTTTTGTTTGATATGATAAATGCATTTAATGAGTGTTGTACGAATTAAGAAAGGAACGTTTGAAACAGTATGCACGAAGGAAATGAAAAAAGTCTTCCTTCGTTTTTGTGTACAAAATCAGAGGTTTTGTGCACTGATATTCTTGTCTTTATTACATGTAATAAGTTACGGTATGCATGAAAATTGGGCCTTTGATTTTCTTCTCCGTTTTTGTGCATGATTATAAGTCTTTATTCCATTAAGAAGAGCATTAGCTTTTTAGTGAAACTTTTACGGTGAAGGCTCCTTAAATGTATATGTAAGATCTGTATTGAAATATTCTATAAATGTATTTTATGGGTAATTTTGAATCATATTTAAAATAATATTATATAAATGAGTTTTATATAATTTTGTATGTAAATTAGTTTTACATATAAGTTTTTTTTGCATCTTTGTGATATGTCAAATTAAAATAAGTTATATAAATTTGTTTTATGTAAAATAAAAATAAAAATGTTAATATGTTTTTCATATGAATCGGTTATGTTAAGTGGTTTAACATATGAAATATATATAAATATATACATTTTTTTGAATATGTTTCATGTGAATAATTAATAAAAAATTCTAATTTATGTCATAAGTGATGATTATGAGCTTAGTGAAATTTTCGATCTTATGATATGATTGATGATATTTTTTGATAATTTAATTATTCGGATATATGACTCATGTCATGTTTATATATACTTGTAGATATGGCAACTAAAACCTTGATTGGTGATTTGTCCATCACTGAAAAATTGGATGGGTCCAATTATGATATGTGGCAAAGGAAGATTCGGTATCTTCTAAATGAACGAGAATTGCTCGAACATTTGACTATAATAATGACTGCGCCTTCAGTCAAAGACAAAGACGGAAACAATATTGATACTGCTAGTGAGCAATATCAAGCATCCTTAAAGGCTTATGCAGATTGGTCCAAAAAGGATCGTAAGGCATGTTATACTATGTTGTATTTCATGCATGACGATCTAATTGGAGAGTTTGAGGATTGTGCCACTGCTAAGGACATGTGGGACAAACTTAAGATCACTTTTGGTCAAACATCCACTACAAGGCTTTGTGCTTTACACCTTAAGTGGATGAATTACGAGATTAATACGACTCGTACTATGGCTGAACATTTACGAACCATGAGTGCTATGGTTCGTGATCTTAAGGCAGCTGGCTGGGCTGTCTCTAAAGAGGAGCAAGTCCTAAATGTGATTCGGGCTCTTCCAGTTCATACTGAGCACTGGAAGAATGTGAAACTTGTTTTGACACATAATGAGAATGTCAAAACTCTTTCAGAGATCACTAGGCACCTTGAAATGGAAGAGGATCGCTTAAAAGCATCTGACTCCTGTAATGTGGCTTTTGTTGCTAAAGGCAAAGGACCAAAGGGCAACAATGCCAAACGAGGTAAAAGAAAAGGTTCTCGGCCTCCTTAAAGGAATGGACCAAAAGGTCATAAGAAGCAAAAGGCTAAGGGCCAACGAGAGAAAAACATGGCACGTGTGAAGTGCTATAATTGTGGAAAGAGAGGTCATTTTGCTCGGGATTGTCCTGAACCTAAGAAGGTACCTTTCTTATCCATTACTCCTGATTTATATGTTTGTTCTCATGCATTAGTTGCTAATTCTCTTCCTAATTGCATTGTAGATATGGGAGCAAGCAAGTACATAGTTCGGGACCGAGCTAGCTATATGGACTTTCATCGATATCCGGTGGGTTCACAAACTGTCGTGTTAGGGAATGGCAGTGAAGAAGATGTCCAAGGAATAGGGACATATAAGCTCAAGTTACGTGGAGGACATACTTTGCTTCTCCATGATGCTCTCTATGCACCCGGGGTGCGATGTTGCCTTGTGTCTCTTGTAACTTTAATGAAATCAGGATTCGTTTTTAGTTCTAATCATTATGGATTGGATATTATATATAATGGAAATATTTTTGGCCATGCTACATTGAAAAACAATTTTCTAATTCTTGACTTGGATGCTTGTTATGATAATTCGTCTTCTGTTTATGTTTCATATTTTGATCCTGATTCTAAATCTGATAAATGACATGCTCGACTTGATCACATTAGCCAAGATAGATTGAGTAGGCTAGCTAAAGAAGGTCTTTTAGACTGACTCACTAAGGTTAAATTGCTTAGATGTGAGTCATGTTTAACTGGTAAGGCAACCGTGAAACCTTTTGGTAAGGCTTTAAGGGTGTCTCAACCCTTAGAGCTTATTCACTCTAATATTTGTGGACTCGTGAATGTGAAGGCACGTCATGGGGCTATCTATTTTCTCACTTTAATAGATGACTATTCTTGCTATAGGTATGTGTATCTTTTAACTCATCGTTATAAAGCGCTTGATGTGTTCAATTGTTTTGTGACTGAAGTTGAGACACAATTTGACAGAAGAGTTAAAACTCTTCGGACCGATCATTGCCAAGAATATCTATCTGATATGTTCAAAGAATTTTGTAAGAAAAAGGGTATAATGTAAGATCCCACATCGATTGGGGAGAAGAACGAAGCACGCCTTATAAGGGTGTAGATAGTTCCCTCTTACAAACGCGTTTTCCATGCCCTAACACACCGGATCCTATCAGAACTTCGAAGTTAAACATGCTAGGGCAAGAGCAATACCAGGATGGGTGACCTCCTAGAAAGTCTTATGGAAAAATAAAACCGTGCGGGTTGGGCTTAAAGCGGACAATATTTGTAAGCGACTGGTCTAGGTTGTTACATATAATAGGAAAACTAATGATTCCTCAAACTCCACAACAAAACGGTGTTGTGGAGTGTAGGAATCGAACATTTCTTGACATGGTCAGGTCAATGATGGCATACGCTCGTCTTCTAATTAGTTTTTTGGGAGATGCGTTGCTCATGGCACCTTATATTCTTAACCGTGTGCCAAGAAAAAGTATACTTGCCACT
>JANIJF010000005.1:62126634-62139711 GCA_024520955.1 Erythroxylum bequaertii
ATGAGAATTTTGGTAATTACTACTATTCTTTGGGAACAATTTTGATAATTGAGGTTTAAGAGTGTTTGGAGTGCCATATTAGGTGGTATTATAATGGGTTTACATTTTTAAGGACATATTAATTAAAAAAAACTAATGATATATTCTTACCTTATCAACGATGGTTTTAGGAGAGGATACTTCTGGCACAAAGTTGACTAGGAATCGGGTAATTTGATCCTTGCTCCAGATGTGCTTGATCAGGGGAATGCTTGAACGGATCAAGTAGGAGGAAAGGTGTTAGTGCCACCATAAATGATGTGGCTCTTTCAGATGATGTAATGGGTTGTTACTGAGGCTACAGTCGGAGGTAATTCTACGATGAATCGCAATTAGAGTAGAGTTTCAAGGTACTATTGATCTTGAGGAGGTTAAGGCATGGTGGGAGAAAATATAGTTAGTTTTAGACTGTCTAGAATGTACCTTAGAGAGAAGGTAGTACATTGTTTCATTATTCCAAGGCAATGCACTAACTTGGTGGAAGTCAATGAGGAGATCTTACGAGACACAAGAGATGACTTGGCAAGAGTTCCATAGAGAGTTTAGAGATAAATACACTTCAAGGATATATTGAGATCAA
This sequence comes from Erythroxylum bequaertii, assembly GCA_024520955.1. NCBI lineage: Eukaryota > Viridiplantae > Streptophyta > Magnoliopsida > Malpighiales > Erythroxylaceae > Erythroxylum > Erythroxylum bequaertii. The sequence continues at coordinate 62,127,254 of JANIJF010000005.1, forward strand.
AAGAAGATGGAATTCATAAGCTTGGTTTAGATAAAAGAGATGTCGGTGGTAGATTATGAGGCTCACTTTGCTGTATTCTCTAAGTATGCATTAAAGGTTGTGGCAATTCCAGAATAAAGATGTTACCGATTTGAGTAGAGTATTGGCTTAGGTTTGGGAGCTGCTACTTCTGATTTCAAGAAGTTACTAGGGACTGCACTCAAAGTTGAGGATGTGATATAATAAGGCAGAAGGAGAAGAGAGCTAAAGAGGAAACTAGAGAGTCATTATAGAGAGGGGCGTTAGTTTGTTAAAAGTAGAGCTAGTAATTCATGATCTACTAGTGCAGGGGATCTAGGAGAGTTGATGCCACATTAAGCAAGAGTGTTAGTTTTTACCAATTTAGTAGAGATCGTGGAGTACACAGGGAATCAGGACAACACAGCACTACTGGTGACCATCAGTTGGATCTGACGGAGGGGTTAGTCAGAGGTTCAGAGGACCTTTTAATAGAGGAATTAGAAGGTTATAAAGTTGTGCTACCTGTGGGAGAGTTCACAAAGGACCATACTGGGGACCTACTAGGACCAATCAGGCATACTATATTTGTGGAGAGCGGGAGCACTTACAAAGGATTTGTTTGACAGTTGGGAGGAGTTTAGGAGTGAGGGCAGAGGATACAGTATGCGGTTAGAGTAGTGCCTTTGGTTTAGGTTGAATTGGTAGTAGAGTTAGTGGGTACAGATACTTGTGAGACATCTTTAACATAAGGTCAAACTTAAGCAAGGAAATACCACAAGACGAGGGAGGAGGCATTTACAGCTAACGATTTCATTTCTGGTACGATTTTATTGTTTGATATTAAAGCTTATATGTTGGTAGACCTAAAATATACATAATTCTTTTTCGGAAGAGGTTTGTCCACTAGGATATGACCTAAAATTCTAGTTGCCATTAGGAGAGTGTGTGGTAGTAAATATTGTAAGAAGGTAGATACTAGTGAGGATTGGTGGAGTGGAGTTATTAATAGACATGATAATGATGGATTTAAGAGAATTTGATGTAATTCTCTAGATGGTTTGGATAGCACAACATCAGGCTATAGTGGATTGTTTTATGAAGGAGATGATGATAGAGTCTTTGGGTAAATCAAAGGATCGCCAAGTGGTTCCAGTATGTGTATCTCAGCCATGTCTGCTATACAACTGATATTGGAGGAATGTGAGGTATATCTAGCTCATAGTATAGATATGAGAGAGGTGAGTCCTGGGTTAGAGGATATTCTTGTGGTAAGGAAATTTCTAGAGACATTCTTAGATGATTTATCAAGTTTAATGCCTTAGCGAGAGATAGAGTTTACCATTGAGACTATGTTCAAATTTGCACCAATTTTTGTTGTACCTTAAAGGATGCCTACTGTTGAGTTACATGAGTTGAAAAAACAATTAGAGGGGTTGTTGGAAAAGGGCTTTACTAGACCATGCACATCACCTTGGGGAGTTCTAGTTTTGTTTGTCAAGAAAAAGGATGGTAGTAAGAGACTTTGCATAGATTGCCGATAATTAAATAGGGTGATCATGAAGAATAAGTACCCGTTCCCTATGATAGATAATCTTTTAGATCAACTAAGGAGAGCTGTCGTATTTTCCAAGATTGACTTGAGACTGAGATACTGGCAGTTGAGGTTAGTTAAGCTAAATATTCCCAAGACAACTTTTCGTACTTGGTATGGCTACTATGTGTTTCTATTGATTCCTTTTGGGTTGACTAATACACTGGCCATATTCATGGCATTGATGAACAGAACTTTTCAGGAGTATTTAGATCTTCATGTTATAATGTTCATTAATGATATATTTGTGTGTTCAGGGAGTAAAAAGGAGCATGAGTAGCATTTAAGAATTGTGTTACCAATTTTAAATGAGTGATAATCCCACACTAAGTTGAGTAACTGTGAGTTACGGATGAAGCAAGTAGTTTTTCTTATACATGTAGTGTCCCTAGAGTGAGTTATGCCTGATCCTACTAAGGTAGAGAAAATTTTGGAGTGGGAACTACCTAGAAATACATAAAAGATAAGGAGTTTTTTAGGATTTTCTATGTATTATCAGATATTTGTAGAAGGATTTTCGAAAATAACTAATTCGTTGACCAACCTATTGAAAAAAGGGTTTCAGTTTAAGTGGACCAATTGGTGTCAGAAGAGTTTTCAGCAAAGATTGACTTTTATCCTAATTTTGTTGTAACCATCGAGTGGTGGAGGTTTTGAGGTATATACTGATGCTTCAAGGATAGGTTTAGGGTATGTATTGATGCAACATGGAAAAATGATAGCTTATATCTCTCTTCAGTTGAGATTGTATAAGTTGAATTATCTCACCCATAATCTAAAGTTAGTGGCAATTGTGCATTCTCTTAGGATTTGCGGACATGATTTTTATAGGAGCCATTACAAATACTCTCACATCATAAGAGCCTTAAGTATATCTTAACTCAGAGGGAGTTAAACTTAAGTTAGAGAAGATGGGTCGAGTTGTTGAAGGATTATGCTTGTAATATTGATTACCATCCAGGGAAGGCTGATGTAGTAGCTGATGCATTGAGTAGGAAAAGCTTAGGTGAAATAGCTAGTTTGTTGAACACAATATGACAACATTGGTGGAGTTGAAGGTACTGGACTTGAGATTAGAGATTGATTATGTGAGTAGTTTATTGGTGACATTATAGGTTTAACCAAATTTGGGAGATAGGATCAGAGAGGGGCAAGTTTGAGATTTTTATCTGATGTAGATGAAAGAGAGAGTGCAATTGAATAAGGGGACTAACTTTTTAGTAAGAGCAAATAGAGCGTTGATGATTGGGAGGTGAGTTTATATGCCGAATTCAGATGGACTACGAGAGGAGATTTTAAAGGAAGCTCATAGTGCTTCATATACTATACATCCTGGTATTAAAAAAATTGTATCAAAAACTGAGACCTTACCACTCGTGGCCAATAATGAAGAAATATATAGCATAGTTTTTGTCGAGGTGTTTCACTTGTTAGCAGGTCAAGGCAGAGCATCATGTACCAATAAGGAAATTAAATCTTAGCCATTCCATTGTGGAAGTGAGAGAAAATTATGATGGATTATGTGGTAGCATTACTGAGGACCAAACCTAGGCATGATTTAGTTTAGGTGATTATAGATTGTTTGCCTAAATTAGCTTATTTCTTACCTATATAACAGATAGACTCCTTGGATAAGCTTGCCAAGTTGTATGTTGATGAGATTATGAGGTTACACAAGGTTTCAGTATTTATTGTATCAGATCAAGATCCACGGTTTACTTCCTAGTTCTAGATGAGTTTACAAATAGATTTAAGGACTATATTAAATTTAACTATTGCATTTTACCCTTAGTCTGATGGATAGTCGATCGTACAATTTCAGACATTAGAGGATATGATGAGAGCTTGCATACTGAACCTTAAGGGTGATTGGGATAGATATCTACATTTGATGGAGTTTGCATATAATAATAGATATCACTCCAACATTAGTATGGCATCATTTGAGGCATTATATTACAGAAGGTTTAGAGATATGATATGTTGGGATATAGAAGGTTCTAGATTGTTAGAGGGACTAAAGTTGGTTCAAGAGACAATGGAGAAAATAAGGGTGGTAAGGCAATGCTTGAAGGTAGCTTAGGATCAATAAAAGAATTATACCAATCAACATCATCAAGAGATGGAGTACAATGTTGGATGTATGGTATTTATATGGGTACCACCTTGGAGTGGAATTATGAGGTTTGATAGGAAAGGGAAGTTGAGTCTGAGATACATTATACCATATGAAATTGTACAATGTGTGGGGCCATTAGCTTACAAATTAGCATTACTGTTATAGTTATCACAAATTCATGATGTGTTTCATAGTTCAATGTTGAGATGATACCGATCGGATACAGTCTTGTTATATCGATGCTTTAGATTGAAGTTACAAATGATATATTATAAAGAGGAGCCAATGGGGATATTGGTTAGACAAATTAGGAAATTAAGGAGATGGAACATTCTGATGGTGTAAGTTTTATGGAGTCATCATCGTTCTCCAAGGGAGGTGACTTGGGAGGTAGGGGACGAAGCTTGACATCAATATCCTCATTTATTTGGATCCTCAGGTATGTAATTTAATTTCGAAGATGAAATTCTTTTAGGGGGAAGAACTATAAAGCCCACAATAGGAAAAAAAAAAAAACAAAGGCCCCAGCCATAACAACTAACCTAGCCTATAAAACTATTAAACATAGGCGTATAAATAGAAGACAACAGCCATAAATTATAACACCAACAAAAATAAACTTGTTTTCTTCATTTTCCTCTCCATTTTTTCAACTGGTAAGTATGTAAATGCACCATCTTTTTCCTATATGTGAAACTTTTATCATGTATTCCCTTATTTTTTTGTTTTGCAACAAATTGTAAAAAATTGTAGAGGTTAACAACTCTAAAATCCCTTAGAAAGGCATAGAATTCACATAGGTAAACTTTCATCAACAATTATATGCTTTTTATTGTGAGTTTTAGTAATCCCTTTAGTTTATTGTTGGAATGTATATTATGATTGGTTAGGAAAATAAATTGAAGTCATGGGAAAGATAAAATGGAGAAAAGGTGGCTAAAAAATGAGAGAAGAAACGGAGGTAGGAGAAGAGGAGAGAGTGAAAAAGATGAAAATTTTGGAAAATTTTAGTTGTATTAAGGGGCAAAATACGAAATGCAAAAGTTAAAGGTAAAATTGTAATTTAATTTCTAGAAGGATATTTTTGTGTTAATAAAAATAAATGAGGATAAAATAGGACTTTTAATATTTAAGGGTGTTTTAGTAATTATGGTGGCTAGGTTTAGTAAGGATATTTTTATAATTAAGAATAAAGGAGAAAAGGGAATAATGTTGGATTATTAAGTGTAATTTAGTTGAAAATTTTTCTTAAATAAGTCTAATAGAATTTTATAATGTCTAGGTTTGAAGGTCAAATTAAGGAGTAAATTGGACTATCAATTAATTGAGTTCGAAATTCAAGTAAGGATAATCTTAGACTATACTCTTATAAGAGTGTACGTTCTTGAAACTTTTAATTTTTGTTATTACTAAATTATTTTACAGGGAATCATATTTTGAATTAGTCATTAATTAAATTAATGAATGGTAATTACATGTATGGATTTCTAAATTATATGAATTGTGTTTATTTTATTTCACAAATAATTAACAAAGTACAAGGTATCTCGCTTTTATTACTTATTATGAGATGTATCGCTTGTTAATTACAAAAAATATGTTAATTAAATAAAGACTAGCTGATAAGAGGCTGTATATAAAATGAGTAATTCCTAAATCTATGGTTTGGGTAGGATAGGTTGCATTCGACGCCATTGATTGGTAGGTTGTTCAAATATGAGTGAACGATGACTAGGTATCTGCCAATGGAGCAAGTACCAGGGCATCCTGAGTCCCGAGTATGTCCTGGACCTACGATGCCCTGTGTTGATAGTTAGGTATCGAAGTAGTACTAAGATATCCTGAGTCTTGAAGATATGATGTGTCGATGGCTAGGTACTAAAGTGGTACTAGGGTATCAACTTAGATTGAGAAATTGAAGTATCGTGTGTCGATATTTATACATCTAATTAGGTTTCTACTTAGTGGGAGATTATGATGAGTAGACCATTGAATGTAAGTCTATTAGGTTAAGCAATGCCTAGGCAATTTAGTTAATTATGCAATAAAACATAAATGACAGTAATGAATAATATTAGTCTTAGTCATTGCTTTGATAAAATTTGGGATGTTTGTTAATTGTTTGGATACGTCGAATAGTATTATGTATTTTAGTATTATATGTATGTTTTAATCACCTGACTAGTTTCTATATTTATAAATTGAGTTATTTGATTTTAATGGTACAGCTGATTACTCTTATTGAGTAGTCAGTTCACCCCTTACCACTATTTTTTTAAGAAATAGATAGATTGTTAGTAACTTCATTGCACATGATTGAGAGAGTGAAGATTAGGTGGGGCTAGCAAATTATTTAAGTAAAGTTGTTTTATTGTATATATATTTTAATGTGATGATTCGAGTAGTTATGTTGTATAAAATACTTTTGTGGTTGACGAACATCATTTTTCTTAAACTAATGAGAATTTGGGTAATTACTGTTATGTTTTGTGAATAATTTAGATAATTGTGGTTTAAGAGTACTTGGATCGTGGGAGAGTGTCAAACAACCAATGCAAGCTAACTCTTCTTGATTGTACCTAGAAATACATATATAGAGCAAATGGAGAGAGGAAATTAGCTAAGGTATATAGAAAAGTTGTAGAATCTGACTCTTTCTTTTAACCATTGGAATCAATCAGACATCAAATTCGAATACAGCTTGCAAGAAAGACTTAAAAGTTCCAAATGAACCAGTAGTAGTATTTAAAAATGTAGACCAAACTTGATGGTAGAATTCAAATACGGTAGTAATTGGCTTTACAAGCAGTAAGAAAACAAATTATTATTTTAACTTTTTTGGTTGAACTACAATTTAATGAAGAATCTTCAAAAGAGAATTGTAATCCATGTAAATTTCCCAAACTTGAAGTTGCTTAATCTCAGTGATTCATGGTTTCTTTGACCTGTATCTGATTCTATAGTTTTAGGCCTATCCCACTTTTCTTCTCAAATCCGATAAAGTTACCAACTATACGTGGAATTGCAAATAGAGCTACGAAAGTGAGATGTTATCTAAAAGTCGTTAAAGTGGAAATACTGGTGTATGAAATAAGGGTTGCTTGCTGTTTCACTCTTCGGAAGATTTTCAACGCTGGATAGGGATCTCAGCAAAATGACTGGAGCCATACCAATTCTCACCATCATAATTAGAAATGTTATGTACAAACGCCAGCTGATGTCAACTTCAAGAGAAAAGTAGCCGCAGACGAAACTCCATAGCTCTAAAGAAAAGGAAACATACAACAACAATTAAATAGTGCAATATAGCTTCCATCTTTATTCTAGCATTTCTTTTTATTTTAGACTTTTAGGGCTGTTGGCCTAACAACTCCACCGATTACTTTGCGAAAATAAGATTTGAACTAATCGTGTTGTTTACGCTTTCTGATTGAGAAGCGGCTTATGCTTTAATGAAAAGCATAAAAACAATGTTCTGCCTTTCACTAAATCAAAGAACTTAATTAGAATTACTTAAAACGTTGTTGTTGAAAATATGGTTGGAATAGCGGTTGATTGCTCGACATGACTATGGAGAAACAACAATCACATAGAGATAATCCAACCAAATAATAAATACACTAGGTAGCTATCTTTAGAGCTCAAACAAGAAATATATATTTTACTTATGTATGATCACACATATTCAATTGACAATCTCATTCTTCATTCTTTATTTTTTTTATTTATATATTTTATTCTGTGAATAGAACAAAATTTTCTTTCCCCATATTTTCTCTAATATCATTTAATTATAAGATCTTGACATTATTTTATAACAAATACGAGTAAAACTTGAACCATACTTTGGTATTGTCTTTATTTAAATATATTAATAAAATTATAATTAACACTATCAACATGTACAAAATAAACAATTAACATGATTTTAAAGAAATTAATGCATATGAAAATTAATACTATAAAACATGTGATTATATCTATATAGCAAAATCCCTTTAATATAATTAAATCACTAAATGAAAGCTTTAGTGATAACATGATGGAGACATTTTTCATTAGAGTCTAATTACCAAACTAGCATATAAGAAATGATAGAAGATAGAAAAATAATAATTTTATTGTGATTAATCAAATGTATTAATATGGACAGGGAATCGCTTCTCTTGATAAATGATATTACAATTTAATTGTCTTCCTATTTTATTTATTTTGAACATTATTAAACAAGAAACAATAAATTATGTACATATTTTTTATAAGAGAATCAATAATAAACTAGACTCCCTACTAAAAAGATTAACCACAGCTTAATTTTTTCACAATAGAAGAGGCTTCCTCTTTTGCCCTTTTTTCACTTAATCTAAGAATTTTCCATTTTCAGATCAATTTTTTGTTGTTTGGTTAGCATGACAATCAAGGCATTTTGTTTCTGTTGCTTTATATTTTGCACTAATCAAACTCAAAACTTTAACCAGATGAGCGAAGAACAATGACCGACATGCATAGACGGAGCTACATGTAGCTCCATGGGGGCATTGGGCCCCCTAAAGTTTTTTTTAAAAATTATTTTTAATATATATATATATAAGGGTAGAGTTATTTAAGGGTCAGTGGTGTATTGGGCCCTTCAAAATTTCAAAAAATAAATATTTGGGCCTTCCTATATTAAATTTCTGGCTCCATCACTGCCGACCTGGTTGGTGCTAGAACGCGTCACAATTTCTTTGGCAAACTGAAAAAGCAACAAGAAAATAATGCTATTAGAGTTACTTAAAATTTTACTATTACTGAAGCAACAAGAAAGTTTGATCTCAAAATTCGGCCGTCAGTTAGAAAATAGATGCTCTGTTAGTGACCTTATAAAAGGCTACTGATTCCTCTTGTAAATTGGAAAAACATACCGACAACTGGAAGATAGTTACGTACATGTCAATATCCATTAATAAAAGGAACTTTTAAATGACAAGTAATTTGTTAAAATTCATTCATTATCACAAAGTTTGTGTTGTCAAGTACATACTCACTCGTCTTTACATAAGAAAAAAGGGTAAATAATAACTAAATATTGTAAACAATTCTCCGTAATAAAAGAAATCATTGGATAGAAAAGTGCAGAGAACAATATAAGATTTTAGTTACTGATCAAAATTAAAGTGAGGTACTGGAAATTAGGCAAGAAAAAAAAAATAAAAGCGATGTGTTCATTCCAAAAAACTAAAGAGAAATATTAAAGAAAATATTTTCTTTGTCTCTCCTTAGCCTAAACTTTTGCTTGTTTGTCTGTAAAATCTTTTTTCTCTTTAATGACCATTAGAAAGGGAAGACAATTTCTTGCTTCCTTCCCTTTTTGATTCTTTTTCTGATAAGGAAAGGAATCAGGCATTCCCTTTCTTGCCATTTCTTCCCAAAGCTCACTATTGTTCTTCTCTTTTCTCATAATGCTCTCTTCATCATGTCCCAGCTTTCCTTTAAAAGAACTTTCTTTTTGCCTAAAAATACATTATTTTTCTTCTTGTCATCCAACCCTCAGTCTAGTTCATGCTAGTTTAAATCCACTACTTGCTACATTCCCAAACTCTCGTTTTGCCAAAATTAGAAAAACTTGGATTCAAGTGGTTGGGAGTACCACCTCTTACTTTAAGAAGTTGACCTCTGCTTGTCCAAGAGTTGTCTCATGTTTGTTAGAAATTCTCAAGCAAGGTGTTATGAAGTGGTCTAACGCTGATAAAAGGTGAATTTTTCTTGTTGTTCAAAGATGGAATACAAAGTAATTGGTTAAAACTTGGACTTGAGGATGTTCTTTTTAATGAAAATGATCTCATCCTCTTCCTGATAGCTGAAGGACACAACTTGAAGAGAATCGTTAAGTCTGGTTCATAACACATTTAAGGAAAAGTTGTTTTCCTAGTTAAATAGAAAGCTAGTTTATATCTAACAGTTATGAAACTAAAGCATGTTCTACCATGAGTTAAACCCATAATTTACCTTTAAAATATTAGTTGTTTAAAGTCCAGAATTTTTATTCAGATAGACATCAACTCTCAACTTCCTAGGACACTTAAAATAATGAATCCAACAAGGAATGATCAACGTGTAAGGAGGAGATCTAAGTTAGTTATCAATGGAAACCCTCTATCGAAATTGAGAATAAGTAGTGGAGAGCTACTTAAAGGAAATTCCAGATAGGTTAAGCTGATGAACTCCAAGATGCGAGCATTAACCCTCCTCCTGGAAATTTGTTGGAGCAAGTAATACCTACCTTGGAAGAAACCAGCTATAGCATTGTGAAAGAGCCTGACAAAACAACCTGTCCTTCATGAATTTTTACAAATTCTTACACTTAGAAGGCCTAAGTGAAGGAAGTTACGAAAATGACTTAAAAAGAAAATCTTCCCAATATTAACAATAAGTTTAGCTTACTAATCAGTCGATTCCATAATATAGTGTATCAAAATAAACTAAAAAAGATAGTGAGATCTTAAATTCTCCAAAACTAGCTATGATTTTCTCAGTAACACAAGAAGACTTACTTTGATTAAACAAAAAGGATAGTGTTCAAGAGGATAGACCATATGAAAATTCAATTTGTGGAAACCGTTTTAGGACATATTCAAAAAAAGAAACTTGGTAGAAAATCTAAGAAGAAAAAGTTCATTGCCCTTGCTTCATCCCCATGAATTTATCATGGAACATAAGGAGCAAGAATTTTTCTAAAAAAGTGAAGATGATTCACCATTATCTATACTCAAAATAATTCTAACTTGTTAGCCTTACGTAGGAAAAATTAATATGGATAAAATTTAAAACATCAAGTGGATATTTAGTAAATACTAAAAGGTCATATCGAATCAACAATCGCACTTCAATGGGAGAATCATTGTAGCTTATGACCCTTATACAACAATTGTAAACCAAGTAGGTTCTTCTGAGCAATTACTCCATTTGGCGATCAATAGAAATCAAAATCCAGACGCCGTCGAAGTTACTTATGTATATGCAGCAAATCTTGAATTCTACAAAAAGTACTTTAGAGAGACCTCATCTCATTAAGCTCCCCTGTACATGTCCCCTATTTTGTGTTAGGAAATTTTAATTGCACATTGTTTGCACCAAAAAAATAAGCTTTACATATTCTCATAAATAGAAATGAAAAATTTAGAGACTGGTTGATCGCTTCTAAACTTTTTAATTTAAGGTTTAATGATGCTTTCTTCATTTGAAGCAACAAATAAGAAAGGAGCTGGTTGATTAGGAAAAATCTAGATAGAGCCTTGATTAACTCTTTATAGCTTACTAAATTCAACCTTAGTATGGCTCCCTTCCATAACATTCTTTACCCTATCCATTCTCCAACTGAGGTTATGTTAGGTTCCACTTCTACTAAATTCACTTAATCTTTAAGATTCTATAACTTATTAGCAAATTTGGAAGGATTCAAGGCTACAGTTTTGAAGGGACTTAATGCCAATATAGAGACTTAAGACTCTTATAAGTGTGTAAGGAAGCTTAGAGTTGTGAAGAATGAATCAAAAAAGCTTTATTTTGATTAAACACTAACTTTGATATCTCTAAAGAAAAAGAAGATTTGTGTGTGGCTCACAATCAAATCTATCTCTCCCCTAGGGTTGATGCAATAATGTTCATTAAAAGGAAAGCTTTCAATGTATATAACCAGGCATTGAATAATCATTATTGTTAACTAAAGTAAAGACTCAAGATACATTGGCTAAGAGAGGGAGATACAATTGCTAAATGTTTTCATAATCCCATCCTTGGAAATAAGAATACAGATAAAATTTATTCTTTAGAGAATAAATTTAGTGATATTGGGGAGCAAGATGAGTTGAAAGAATTGACAATTCAATCATTTCAAAAATATCCTATGTATTACTAATAATTATGATTCATTTTTAACTGAAATTAAAGTTATTCATTTTTAACTCAGTTTCTCAACTATATACGGATGCATTATCAAATCCTTCTTAAAACTTTAGGGATCAAGAAAGGCTTATTTCACATGAATCCTAATAAAATTCTTAGCCCCAACGAGTAAAATTATTGCTTTTTATAAAAAAAATATGGCATATACTAAGGTATTTGATTATAAGAGCTAATATGGAATTCTTCTCAAAGGTCATAATGCTAGTAAGATGAACAATATTGATGTATGTTTAGTTCTTAAAGTTTCTAAGCTAAGTTCCTTAAACAATTTCAAGCCAATGTGATATTGTAATGTTATATATAAGATCATTCACTACAAGAAAATTTGGTTTCAGCAACCAAATTCTCAACAACCATAATAAAATGGTTGCTAATTATATATATTTTGCAACAAAAAATTATTTGGTTGCAATATATAAGTTACGTATATTTTTTACCAACCAATCAATACTTGGTGGCTATAGATGGTCACTAAAACTTACAATTCATGGATAATAATATAACGACCAAATTTAACAATTTTAGCGACAACTTTAATGGTCGCTATAGAAAATTATTATTAACAACCAACTATTGAGTGGTCACTACAAGTATTTCAAATTTTTCATTAGCAACCAATAAATTTAGTTGCTAAATATACATGACTTCTTTACTTTACAGCAATCATAGTAAAATGGTTGCTAATTATATACATTTTGCAACCAAAAATTACTTGGTTGCAATATACAAGTTACGTATATTTTTTACCGACCAATCAATACTTGGTGGCTATAGATGGTCACTAAAACTTACAATTCATGGATA
>JANIJF010000005.1:62147947-62160347 GCA_024520955.1 Erythroxylum bequaertii
CAAAGACAGGCTTAGAACTCTCACAAATTTAATAATTTTTTAACTTTGTAACTCTTAACCTAAAATAACAGATCACTTAATAGTAAATTGCAGGTACACCTGCAACATCTGAAGGAAAATGGAGGGAATGTTAAATCTTAGGAAACTAGTCCAAAACAGGGAGGAATTAATTAATTGGCTAGTTACTATAAAAATAGGACACAAGGCAGACCTCAAAGTAGTAAAAATTAGCCTTGCAACCTTAATGTACACAATTTGGCAAGAAAGGAATAGAAGAATCTTCAGACAGGAGCAAAGAGACAAAAAAAACTATAATAGAAAATTATAGTCCAATTTATATTAAACATGATAGCAAGGGGAATAGGGGCACATCTCTCCACTGACATGAAGAGAAGATGGTTTCTAGACTAGATACAATTGTAGCTGAGATTGAACATATGCTTCCTTATTTTGTTTATATCTCTCCTTTTTGGCAATTTGATCTTTGTAAGGTTGTAATTTTTACTAATTAATAATGATAACTCATTAAGTTTTTAAAAAACTAAAAGTAATTAATAAAAATAAATAAATAATGAATAGAACCATAAAATAATACTAGTAAGTGTTAGTGGTGGGTCTGGTGTTGTGTGGATCATTTTTTACCAGGGCTGAGTGATGTTGGAGTGCTAACTAATGTGCTGGTGTCGTTGGCTGCATGGTGGGTGATGTGTGGCTTACATTGGGTAACTCTCTTGCTAGCTGTTGTTTGTGGAATTACGTATGCTATTGGTTAAAGTTGAGTGAATGTTTGGAAAAGGTGTTTGGTGTACATTTGGAGGAGATGTATGGTGAATGTTGAGTGGCTTATGTTGGGTGACTCTACTGCTAGTTGCCATTAGTGGAATTGTGTCTTTTATTGGCTGGTTTTAAGCAAACATTTGGAGGAGCTACGAGGTATGCGTCTGAAGGAGGTGTGGTGGATGTTGCATGGCTCGTTTGTTGGCTTGGGTGTGTATGGTTTGCTGTGGAGTTGCGTCTGCTATAGGAGTGGAGTGTTTATGGTAGGGTTATGCTAGGGACCTTTAATGTTGCCTACTAAAAGAGGATCATTTAAGATGAACTTATTTTTAAAAACCCATTAAATGAAAATTATATATGACTAAAACAAACTTAACAAAAAATATCATAGTTTGGGTTATCTCCTAAAAAGTGCAATTGTTTAACGCCATTATGCTTAACGGAACTAGTTCTATAAACTTCTACATATAATGGAAGTTCCTAATAAATATTGAACTTTACTTATCTCTCTATCAAACTTAACAGAAAGAGTATCCTTATCTACATCGATTTTTGTTTAAGTCATCTACATAAATGACCTTCCCAACAAAATTGAAGTTGAATGTTCAACACTATCTCCATCCATTTTCAAGATGTAAAAATCCACGGGGAATATCAACCCATCAACTTAGACAAACACATCCTTAATAATACCAATAGGACGCAGATAAGAAACGATCAACTAGTTGAATAATCACATTAGTTTCTTGCTCAAAATTCATATTTAAAGCTCGTTAACTTAAGTATGGCATGACATTAATAGATGCACCTAAGTCTAGCATGGCAGGTTCAACTTTCTTATTACGAATAACACATAGAAGTGAAAACATACTCAGATATTTACATTTTTCTAGTATCTTTTTATTTATCGCAACTCGTATATTCTTACCCAAAATTATTCTTTCCTTGTCCTTCAACTTCCTTTTATTTTTTCACAGTTCTTTCAAGAACTTTGAATATTTCAGAACTTTCTTAATAGCTTCTATATTGATTTCTACCTTTCTAAAGCTTTATAGGATCTCTCTTTCATGTTCCTTTTCTTTTGATCTAGCTAACCTACTAGGAAAAGGAGGTACGCAGACATTAATTGATATCAATGAAGATAAATCATTTTTAACTTTATTGATTCTTGAGTTGGAAGTTTGTCTTTCTTTTCTCTTTTGTCGTACTTTTCTACTTCATTAGTAAGGAAAATCAAGATTGAATTTCCTTACCACTTCTCAACTCACATTCTCCTTAGGATTCACCACCATTTGGGAAGGTAATTTTCCTAATGCTTGCATTTCCAGTTTACTTACAGAGGTGGCTAATTAAGTTATATGATTTTCTAAGTTCTGCAAATTTACTCTTGTTTCCTGTTGAAGTTATTAAGTATTAGTAACGAGTGCCTTAACAATTTCATCCAAAGACATACCTAAATTTGAAGATTGAGGTTAAGCAAATGTAAGGGCTTGAAGTTATCTATTAAAATTGTGAGGTTAATACCTTTGTTGACCTCCTTAATTTCCATAATTAAAGTTTGGATGGTCCCTCAATCCTGGATTATAATGATTGAAATAAGGGTCATATTTTCGTTGAGGTTGACCAGGAAATCACCCTATTACGTTAGCTTCTTGAAGGGGGTCTTGTTGAAATGTAAGGCACATATATGTAGGATTTCCAAAGAATGAGCATATTCCATACACTCTTATCGATTGCAATTGACCTACAACCATTTGACAAACTAGAGCTGTAAATCTGAAATTTTATCCTCAAGGTTCATGTTACTTACCTCATTCACATGCTTAATAGCTCCATCCATCCTTGTTCCAAACTATTGACAATTTTTAGACATAATTGTTATCAATTTTCTAGCCATTTCAGGTGTTTTGTTTACCAAAACACCTTCACTAGCTGCATCAACCATACTTTGATCCATTGGCAACAATCCTTCATAAAAGTCCTAAATCAAAATTTGGTCAAGAATTTGATCATATGAGTAGTTGGCGCATAACTCCTTAAAACCTTCCCAATATTCATATAATGTTTCCCCAGTAATTTTCTTATCCCACATATCTCTTTTCTGACATTGGTTACTCATGACTCAAGAAAGAAGTTCTCCATGAACAATCTTTTTATCTCATTCTATGTTGTCACTGAGCTAGGGGGAAGATAATATAATCAATCCTTTTCCTTATCTTTCGATAAGAATGAAAAGGATCTGAGATTAATTTGTTCTTTTTTCACCCTTTATGGCTTCATTCCAAAGCAAACAACATGAAATTCCTTTAGGTGTTTAGTGGATCTTCACCTGCAAGACCATGAAAAATTGGGAGTAAGGGAATCAAATCAGAATTCAATTCAAAATCTACCCTAGCATATAGAAATCTTATGCATAAGGATTGTTGATTCAAATTTAGTGCTGCTAACTCCCTCAACGTTCTAGTGTTAGGATTCTCGCTCTTTTCTTCAACTTATTGGAAATTATAACCTTCACCAATTTTATTATCTATCTCAGATGAATGACTGCTTCCTTGCTTAGTATCTTTTCGTAAATGACTTGTCGTCTTCTTAATTTTTAGATTATATTGCAATTCACTTATTTGAGAAGAACGAGTTATACAAGACAAAAGATTAGCAATAAACTGTAAAATAATGCAAAGAAACCAAAAAAACTAAAATAATTCCTTGACAACTATGCCAAATTTTGATTGGGTTGTCAAAGACCCTAAAATTTATTTTGATTCTCTAACTTCTTATATTAGTTGTCGAACCAGGTAAAATCCCAAGAAAACTAAAGTAAGGGGTTTTGATTAATTAACTAGTTAACTAAAATTAACAAGAAATCAGAATAAATCAACTGAATATAAATGTGAGAAATTCAAGATTACTTAACTGTGATTCAAGGGAAAGATCTTAACTAATTGAAACATTGATCATTGGTCTAGAAAGAATAATTATCACAATTCAAGTAATTAGTCCAAACATATTAAGATAGCCATAATAAGTCTCAAATTTTGCTAAATTAATTGGTTCAAACCTAGCGTTAAACCAAAATTTACCATCAATTGATTGGGTATAATAACATTCCATATCAATTAAATAATAGAAATAAGCTTAGTGAAAAAGACTAAACCCTGAATAAATAATTACAATAACTGCAACAATTCAACTTACTTTTCTTGTTTATCATAAGTTAAATATACAAATTAATAAATAAACTATTTGCTACCCGTACTAATCCTTCATGACAATTGTGAATTACTGAATTCATAGATAGCTAGAGAATAATCAGCATCAAATTAATTTTTCAAATCAATCAATATTAATTATTCAAGAAGTATAAGAATGTAAAATAAGAAATACTTGAATTAAAACATTAATGAAAGTTTAGAACAAAAGCTCACAATGTTACAACTAGAGTTTTGAATCCTCTTGAATCAGAATAATTGAGTTTAGCCACACATGACTTAAGTTTCAACACCAAAGATAAAAGACAGATGAAAGATTGAGAGAAAAGTCAAAAGAAACAAAAAAGAGAAAGTTAGAGAGGTGAAAGAGGTCTCTCCCTCTTTCTTTCCTACTTAAACTCTAGTCTAATTATATCTTGCAAAGATTCCTATCTATATCAAATCCAAATCCTTACATAATAGGAATGGAAATAAGTTTCCTAATTAAACTATAACTCTTTAAGTGAATATGGAATTAGATGTGATCTTGCCTTATCCACTGCAGTAATCTACCTTTTTTTTCTTCCAAAATTCATGATTTTCACCAATGATGCTCCAATTTGATGCAATCTTCACTTTTCATCTCCTAAGAAAAAAGATGCATTAATTTTCCTATTTAAATACCAAAATATATCCAAAAAAAGAGATAATACTAATTAACATCAAAATAACATCTTATCAGTTAAATATAAGTCTCCTTTGATCCAACATATACAAACTATTTGCACAAACTTATATCAACTACTTTTACTTAACAATCTATTTCTCATCATACATTGAACATTATAATAATGTTGAATTTAAATTCAATATCAAATGCTCATAAGCATGAACTAGAAATACATGTGATCTCTGTCATATCAGGTATTAGTTATGCAATTATTTTCTTTTTATTACAACTATTATCGTACGATAATATAGCCTTTAAGCATTGTTCTGTTAAAAGTTCTTTTGTGACTAGTATCGCTCCGCCTAAATTATGTGCAATGGTATGATTGTCTATTCTTTCTTGAAAACTTTGTTGTACTTTAAAATTCATTGGGTAAGGTAAAAAATATGTATATACATTTCTTGTTCTGCTCTACTGAGTTTATAATAATACATCCTAAATTCACATATATAATTGTCTAAATAGCAAATATCACATATTCGCATATTGTTTAAATGATGTAGTGCTAGTCTTCTGTTTGTAATGTATGCTCTTGCTTGTATAAAATAATATCCTTTCCAATAAATTCTTTGTATATTTCGTCTCCAATGATTTCCAAAGTATCTACGTCAGTAGTTGTTGCTTGATAATGAGGAGTTGATTTTAATGCTATTTCATTTTCTTGAAGAAAACTTTGTACTATTCCTGATGTTTTATATGTAACAAAATTCCATACTAAATCTTTGTTTCGGGGAATGTCTCCAAAAGGTTTTTCGACTTGTAATAATAGTTGAATTCTTCTAGACCATTCGTGTATTAATTCTTCTGGATTGGTAACACAATCTAAGTTGAGTATACCGTCTGGTCCTATTGTAATATGTTTTGGTTTATATTCTGAAGGATATTTTCCTAATTTTCTTCCTTTATAATAATAGCCTTGTGAATTTAGAAAATCAGTTTCTTCTTTCCCGTGATAAGTATGAGTGTCTTCTATTTTCTGTTTATCTCCTATAATTTTGTCTTTCATTTTTAAGTCTCTAGCTTGTTCTAACTCTCTGGATCTACTACCTTCAGGTTTATCTTTATTATCTTGCATATATATTTCTTGATCAGATTCCCATCCATAAATAATTTCGTCATTTTCTTCTTTTTGTGGGGTTTTACTAATTGTTGTATTTCGTTGTTCATGAGAAGTGAGGGTTAATTTTTGTACTAAGGAGGTTATTTCTGCTAATTGTTGTTGTATACTTCATTCTACATATTCTAAAGATTCTTGTTGATCCAGTACTTCTTCAATTTCACTCATGATTATGAGATCTTTGTAAATGATTTTGGCGAAGGGCTAAGTAAAATCCTAATTCATCTATAAATAATTGAAAACTATCATTTATTATTTCTAAATTAGATCTAAAGTCTTCTAATTCTGCTGGATAATAATTATTATGGTACGTGTTATATAACTTACTAACTGATCAGTGGCTTCGATTGTTAATTGATCATAATGATGTACTAAGGATTCTGTTTCAGTTATATATTGATTTAGTATCTGACATATTTGACAATGATTAGCTGCCATTAATGTCTTAATAGTCGATGAAAACTATATAGATAATTATAGTATGCTAATTCACGTTGGACATATAAGTAGATATTGTAAACAACATTGTGGTCATATCTTAATGCTTCTAGATGTGGTTCCATTTCGGGATTTGGCCAATTGGTGCTTTCTACATAATTAATTAAAAGATTTGTTGCTTCGTCTGTTTCCTAACGAAATTGATTTACTAATTCTTGTGTCTGACATTTAGCTTGTAGTAATAAATGACAAAGTGAACAATTATTATTGTTTATGGACGTTTCCATGGTTTGGCTGTGATGACTAGCTCTGATCCCACTTTGGGATTGTTGCGAGGAATTTGTTGAATTTCGGTTAAGCTTATTTGAATTTGTTTTATATTGAATAATTTTTCCTTTTGTAGTTGTATTAGCTGATCTAATTTATTTTCTAAGAGATTTTGATGGTTTTCTAATTCTATGATTTGTTGAGCTAAACTAGTCATAATTTTTGTTGAACATAGGTAGATAGAGTGCTGAGCTGATTCTGAATGTTATCTAATTGTCGTTGATTATGGTTTATAGGTGGATTGGTAATGCGAATAGGTTGTGGTCTTATAGGTTCTTGAAGAGATCGAGGGATGGAAAATGAAAAGGATTTAGTTAATGAAGGAAGAGGAGATGGAGGTAATGATTCAGAGAAAGAATGTCTTCTATGGTTTAGATTGTTTGGTACTTCTATAGGAAATTGAATAGCAGGTAAAGGTCTCAATTTTTGTAAAATTGTGTTCCTACTTTTGCAACTTCAGTGAATAATTGGTCAATATAGATTTGATCTATATTTTTAAATTAAATACTATGATAAGAGTTTGTAAGGGCATAAATAATTTGATAAGTTATAGAAAATGGATATTGTCCTTCAATCATCAAATCTTCTTTATAAAATTTGTAGGTTAGGGTAATAGTATTATTTAACTCTTGCGATATGAGAGGGATTCCTAATTTTATTCTGGTATTAAACTTTATCTTTCCATATGCTAAGTTTCCATTCATTATTCCTATTATCTGATTATTGAGATGAGTCATTCGTTCATCTAAAATTGCCATCCTAATAGGTGAATCGATTCCTTCTTGAAATGTAGATTTTAATAAAATCTGAATAGTGGAGAGATGAATATATCCTATTTTTGTTCTTTTCTTTTCGAGAAGTTGTTGTAATTGTTTTGTGATTTGTTCTTGATCGATTAAATTGATTCGTATAGTTCCATTACATTAATATATCCTAACAGAGGTTTCGCAAACCATTTTTCCATAATAAATAATGTTATCTCTTTTACGTAGATGTCTAAATATAGAATGTTTTTGGATATCTTGTCCAGATTTAAGATCTAATTGAGTTCTAGCTATTTGTTTACGCTTTTCATTAACAAGTAATGTATTAATTTGAAAACTTCCTAGAGATTCGGTTAATTCTAAAGTATCTACATCAAGTATTTTGGAGTCTTTTGTGGTAGTCATGTTTGATGAGTATGAGAGTTAAAGTGGTTGTCATAAATTGATTCTAAAGAAGATAATAAAGCAGTATATAATTGATGTATTTGTCTTACTATAGTTAAAGAATTGTAATAAGTTCTAATAGCTAATCGATTTATTCCTGCAAAAATGAGATAATTAATACGAGATTCATAATATTATACCTGATCTAAATATTTTGCTATTTTATCTTGGGTATCTATAATTAATTCTCTAATATTTATACACATAGGACAATTCATTCCGAATGGTGAGGTCGGAAGATTTGATTCCAGATGTCTTGACATATTTTTTGCCATAAATAATATAAACATGATTCTAAATAACATATCTGAGTATAAGTATAGAGAAAATCTAATAAATCATCAGGATGAACATAATAACTGCTAAGAAGGAGTAAACATAACAAAGGTTGAATATAATTGAAACATAGTTGTAAAAAAGTAGAAATAATAATTGCTTCGAATAAACAAAAGAAACAATGCATGATGTGCCTAACTAATGAAATATTTCATACGGTCTTCAGCTTCTTTTCTATCTATTTTAACTTCATTATACACATGTTGAGTTTGTGCTAACAATTGATTTGCTTCTTGAAATAACTGGAAATTCTGATGGGTTTCAGCTAAGTGGATCATATCTTGATAAACTTGGATATAATAGAGTTGAGCTCGTTCTATTTGGTAACAAATTTTTATTACACGTTTCAAATGTCTGATCAAATCAACTAAGTGTCCCACTTGATCACCTATGTTGGATGACCTATAATAGACAATGATAGCGATTACTATTCAAGTTTCTCACTATATATTGTGTATATATGCTTAATTTGTCCCTATACATTTCGAACTATGATCTGATACCAAACAATGTGGCACCCCACTCTCACAAGATGCATACCTGACATCCTGAGTGATATCTGAATACGTACCCCATAACGGTGGCATGCTAGAGCACTCACATCACTAACTTAATCATGACGTCATCATTTAATACATAAATGCCACAATATTTTAAAAACCAAATTCCTCATTTCATTTCATAAAAACCGAATATGTACATTGTAGCATTTCATATTTCATCCCTATATATACATTATCAAAACTAAATACAAAACACACTACACACATGAGGGATTATACAAAATTCTATCTAATGCTTCAGTCTCAGCTGACTGACCTTTGAGCCATTTCTTCTTTCCAAAAGTATAAGAACTATGCTTCTTCTAGAATCTATCTGTCACCAGTGTCCTCTTTCCGTCACCAGTGTCCTCTTTCACTCCTAAAATGTCAACGTTGTAATTTTGGTGATTTTTGAAAACTCAGTGAGGTAATCATCATTGATGGTTTACTCAATTCATACAATCACATAATTCACATCATTTTATTTATCAACATGTAGTATCACATAACACTTTGTTCACAATTAACACTTCTCATTCAAATACAAGTCAACAATACATTTCAATCATTCAAGCATACATATTAAATGTATATGCAATGCTCATGAGACTCATTTCTGATTATTATGTTGTTGTGACTGAGTGCCCATAACTGTCCCGTATCCATTGTAGATACTGGGCTCATTGATAACTATCCCTTATTTGTTGGAAATACAGGGCTCATTATACATAACAAGCCTTTGGCCCTTAATCACATTATGAGTTTTAAGATCATTTTTTGTGGCTATTCAGGTCACAAATGTTATTATCTGTTTATGCATTCATGTAATGAAATGCATCACATAAATTCAGTCAATCAAAAGTGTTCAATATTACACCGTCATATTCACTATCGCATTCTCATTTACAGTTATCATCGGACCTTAGTCCGGCATTCAACATATACGTTGAGAATCATTTAATTCGTCAAATTCATATACAAGGAACACTTCTAATATGTCATTCATGCATCAAACGCCTCAGACGTTTAATGTCTAGAATCAACGCAATCAAATTCATAAAATGATTCAATACATAATTTAAAACAAATAATTAATTAAGTGAGACCATCTATGTTACTCACAGTTTGCTCCAGAAAGATATTACCTAGAAGTCCCGACAACGCCTGGATGTGGTCACTTAAATCGCTCTTCTTAATCATGCAATACGTACATATTTACACACCACAACTTTGCACAATTATAAGTATTCATTTATGCATAAATGTGTATATGGATTATGTACAATGCATGTTCAATGACAATCCCAGGTATGTTTCCTTTATTCACATCACAAGATCATTCATAAATCAAAATTCATATATGTATAATTTGAACTTAGGTTTTACACCTTAATAATCCAAATTTATTCTAAGTTCATCACTCAATCGATCATTCCAGCTTTTCTCAAAATAGATTTTTAGGTTAATTTTGCATGATCATTATGACAAATAAAATGAAGTATTTAGTTAACTCCTTCTCAAAAAATGTTCCCATATGTAGTAAGTTTCTAATGACACCAAGTTCTCACAATTTGGTTTAGTATTCTGCAAGTTATACACAAAATACTTCTGATTGTACTCAAACTACAACAATACTCTGTACTCATCTTTAAGCCAAATTTTGAAACTCTTAGAGACGGAATTAAAATTCGATTCCTTCATGAAGTTTGTAACCATATGTCTCTAGTTTAATATAAATAAAAAATAATCCCATTTTAATATCCACAAATCAAGATATGTCCAAAATATAGATGTCTGTTCAGTGAAAACACTCTATTTAACAATATTCTAGCACACTTCATCATTTTCATCCTCAATTCATCAATCAATCATTTTCAATCATTTATTAATGAATAAAAATGGCCATGAAAATTGGTGGAGAGGAAAGAAAATGTGTGAAGAGTTTGTGGTTCAAATTTCAAGTTAATCGAAGGTTGGGAGAAGAAGTTGTGGCCAAAAGAGCGAAGGATGTTCAAAACTATTTTATATATCAAAAGAGTGAACCTGCAATTCCAACAGATTCTTCTCTGTCACGATTGTGCTTTTTTGGATATCTTGTCACTGTCACGATCGTGCTTGTGCATAATCGTGCAATTCCTAATTTCTCCTCTCGGTTACGATCGTGCTTGTGCACGATCATGCAACTCCTCTAAGGTTCTCTTCGGTCAATATCGTGCTTACGCACGATCGTGTGACTCCTTTGAGGTTCCCCTCTATCACGATCATGTTTCTACATGATCGTACTGCTGCACAATTGTGTAGCTCCACAGAGAGTTCCTCTCTGTCACGATCTTGCTCGTCTTCTCCAGATTTTACGAAACAAAGTCTTTCTCATCACTTCTTCATCTCTTTTGCTAAATCCAACATTTCTAACTTATGTCTCCATTATTTCCTTTTCATTCCTACTTCCATTTCAGTTTAACTAAACACAAATAAATCAAAATATATGTTTAATCACAAACATCCTAAAACCGAACATATCAAACACGCATTTCTCAAATTCTCTGCATTTTTTCATCTTCTTTCTTCATTTTCTGCAGTACTTCATTTGCCTTAACGAGTTCATTTCATCTCTAACTATCATTTTAATTTTGTTTCCATATTACGACGTCACCTTACTCCTTTTTTATTAACTCTAGACTCATTTTAGTTCATCTCTAAAACACCCAAAGAGATTCCCGTAATAACAGTAAAAATAAAGCACACACATATCACCTTTCATGAATTTTTTTGCACTCTTTTTATACACATTTCCAATGATCTTTCTAACTCAAAAATCATTTCAACAACATCTTATGAAATATTGATCGTCAAATAAGCAAAAGCAAGACATGCATCACAACCTAAATTCTCATTCACGTTTCAGCAAATATACATCCTCATTTTATAAACACTGAACTGTTAACTAACGTGATGCATGTTTCATCTACATATCATGAAGGACCATACGATACTTACTTGTTTAAAACTCCAAACTCTTCAAAATCACGTGAACCCTAGCTTTCCAATATCACACGATCATCAACAGTCAGAGGTTGTAGGGTTAGGTATTTCAGTGATAGTGAAAAAGATAACAAAAACAAATAGCAAGTGAAAAGTGAGAGCGAAGCTTGCGTTGTGAGGGTGAGAAAGTTTCTGGAAGTAAGAAGCTTATAGAAGATGAAGAAAGTCACGAAGAAGAAGAAGAAAACAAGATCAAACAATTAATTTGGTCTTTCTAGTGTAATCATAGAATCAATGCTAGGTTTGGCAACTGACACTTGTCACTTGTCCAATTTCTATAAGTTTAAACTATGTTCTCTTATTTAACTAGTCTAATCATCTCCAATTTTTACTCCAATTGTCTCTCAATTTTCAATAAAATTTGTCAATAAATCCCAAAGTCATCTATAAAATTTTCCACCTTCATTTGACTCTTATTTCTACTACCATTTATCAATTGACTTGTCACTTGGCATTTTTCCTAGTCCAAAAATACTCATAATTTTGGAAATTTCCTAAAATTTACCAAAAATTATAAAACAGTAAGTGAACTCTCCAAATCAATTTTCAACACATAAAAACCACAATTCTCAATATAATCACATTTATAAATCAATTATACCCAAAAAAGTCAATAAATGCATGTACAATCATTTTAATGTGCAAAAATCTATATTCACTGTGTGTGTATGACATATTATGCATGAACATGAAAT
>JANIJF010000005.1:62173471-62184602 GCA_024520955.1 Erythroxylum bequaertii
CTAGGATGAAGAGCTTAAGGCTCAGAATGTGAAAAAGAGAAAATAAGACAGGTGGTGACTAAACAGGTTAGTCACGATGGTGACTAAACAAGTTGATCACGGTTGTGACTTAACTTGTCATCACTATGACCAGCCCTCACGGAGGTGACAAATAAAGTCACCCTTGTGACATGTCTTTCCTCTAATTCGTCTACTTATTATGTGAATCTGTAGGCTGAAGGCTTGAAAACCTAAGTCACCACCATGACCAACCCTCATGAGAGTGATAAACAAAATCACCCATATGACATGTTGTAATATCCTGCCTCCTAAAATTGTTACGAGATTAAACTGTTAAATTGAGTCATATGAATTATTTCATTTAAGAATTTACGAGGTGCATTTCATTCAAATGCATAATATTTGTATACACATATGAATCATGATTTAGAAAACATTGCAAGATATATATTTATTCAATTGACATATTCTGGGATATGGAACGAAAATGAATGTGATAAGAATGTGCATTCCCAATGTTTTGCATTTTGATTTACCAATAACATGAATTGATGGATTATAATTAGTGAATTGGAAATTTATTGTTACAATTGAGTAATTGATGAGGTAATATGTGCATCCAATCTAAGAAAAAATGTTAAAGAGCAAGACAAATTGATACATGGGAATTTAGGTTGATTAGGCCTCTGAAATGGTGACATGTGGCATTAGGAATAAGTGACAAATGGCTCAGTCAATTGGATGACAAGTGGCTTGAGTATATGAGGGATAAGTGTCCCTTTACATTTGTGACAAATGGAACTTTAGACTTATGACATGTGGAGCTTTAGAATGGAAACATATGTAGCTTTACAAATGATGACATATGTAGCCTTATAACTAGTGACATGTGTAGCCTTACAAGTAGTGACATATGGAGGCTTAAATGAGTAACATGTGGAGGCTAAAGTAAGTGACACTTGGACCAATAGAATAGTGATATATGGACCAATAGAAGGATAACATATATAACCATAGAAGGGTGACACATGGACCAACAGAATAGTGATATATGGACTAATAGAAGGATAACATATGTATTAATAGAACAGTGACACATGGACCAATGGTATGTAACACATGAATTAGTTTGACCTTCTTGAATTTCTAGAGAAAATGGATGAAAAAGGCAATAGAAGTGAGAGTGGAGGTCAGCCATAAGGTTAGAAGAGAGAGAGAAATGAAAATGAGAAGAGAAGGAAAGAAAAAAAGGGAAGAGAAGAGGAGAAGGAAAGAAATCAAGGTAAGTTGAAATTCTAGTTTCAATTTCATCTTTCTCTTTCGATCTATCTTTCATATCCTTAGAGCACGAATTTGAAGAAACTCAAAGAATTAAAGTTGTAGACATAGGTCTTAACTTGACCTCTGTAAAAATGTCTTGGCAAAATAGTGACCAGAGCTAGAGTTATGCTTGTTTCCCTAATACTGCTTGTGATAGACCTCTACGCAGGAACCTTGTATTATTTCCTGATTTTTAAGGACCTTAAAGCCCGAATTAGTGAAAGTATACAACATGAAAAAATGATTATTGATGTCTTACTAATGCTTCTATGAAACGGTTTTGTTAGGAGATGTATTGATAATAATTTATTGAGGGTTAAGTATTGGTTGCCAGTTTGTTTCTTATCAGAAACAGGACATAATTTGGATGGAGCTTATATTTTAAAGGGAGATGTGGATGGAGCTTATATTTTAAAGGGAGATGTTGTTTGTGTAATTTCTGGATATATTAAGACTAATGGAAGTTTAGTTTTGGGGGGCATAAGAATCATGCATTTGGATTTTTGTAGAGAGAGTTATGATTAAAAGAATACAACTTGTTCATAAAGGAACATTAGGAAGAAAATGATGTAAACATTGCACATAAGGTTATGTTAGCTTGATGGTTGAGGAGACATTGAGCTGAATTAGTAAGTGAATTATTGACCTATTTACATAAGTTAGAGTAATATTTATGATGATTGATTAGGGATGAATTTGGTTGTGGTGGTTTATGAATAAGAGATACATTTTTAAGTAGTAAATACATTGTATATTTGTATGTATAAAGGCTCAGGGGCTATGGATCAAAGAGTCATATCGAGGATTTTTGAAGTTAAGGGAGTGTATACCTTCTTTTGAGGTGATTTTGGGAAACCATATCTCTCAAATGAGATTAGGACATCCCATGACATGCATGATGACTTGTATGTGAATTTTGAACCTAGGTAATGCATAGTACAATTGAATCTTAAATAGATGCTAGGATATTTGTGTATTTAATAAACGACAATGTTTGAATAACTCTTTGCACTTGGAGTGCAACTGATGTTTTTATTTCATATTTTAAGAAATGATACTGTTTTTAACAAACCTGCACTAGAAGTGCAAAGGACAACGTTTTATATTCTAAAACTAAAATTTTGAACAACTTTGCACTTGGAGTGTAATATATGACTTTTATTGCATGAAATAATTTTTTGGAACTTACATATGCATAACCGAGTCATGTATGCTATGTGTATGTGTTCTCTTTAGGCTTAGAGCCATGGTAAGGTTCTATTTTATCTATTGGACCGATAAATAAAAGCATGGTGCCTTACTTTATTTTTATACTTAATATTTGTATATGATTTTTTTATGATTAGTGAGGTAATGATTGGCCAATTGTGTGCTAGGCACAACAGATTAAGCGACCCTCATATCCTTGACGCTAGTACATAAAAATCGAGTCCCTGTATTGACACCTTTTTACGAGACATGTAGGTGATTCCACACCGAGGGTTTGGTCACCGATGAGATCATCACCTAGGCTCATGACGCTCTTGTAGACTATAGTCCGAACTCACCAAAGATAAAAGTTGAGCCAACATCGGGAATCGGTAGGTGTGCACTCTAGTTTGGCCGACTAGTGGTGACACACATGATTGTTTTGGCTTATTCTGATAATTGGTTTCTGACGAGATTTAATTTATACATGTGATGTTTTTCTACTTTTTTGTTGGAGTTATGTAAATATAGTGCCTTGGAAAGCAAGTGTATTGGCATATAACTTAATCTTCTTTTAGTTAATTTTTGTAATGAAAATATTTATTATTAGTGAAATAAAAAAGTTTGGTTTTATTTGTATGAGCATTATATAACTAGACATAAGGTACCGAGATTCTTTTGTAAGTAATATATATATATATATATATGGAGATGTATGGGAAACATGTATATTATTAGAATCTAAATTAGTTGATTCACAGTTGAATAATCAAGTTGGTCGATTGATTATGTTTTAGACTGTAGTGTTGCAATTTTTCTCCGTATAAGTAAAAAATTTTACTTCAAGGGAATGATGAGTTTCATATCATGATAGTACTTGACTATCGATAATGGCACTATTAAATGAATTTAGAATCAAGTATGTTTTAAAGAATTAAGTAGATCGTTACTTTAATCTTAAAACATACACCTTAGCATTCTTTTATTACGAATCACAATCTTGATGAGTGGTAAACTCATATGTGTTTCATTATAATTCTTGATATGATCGGAATGGATTTTTACAAAGTATCAATCTAGTGTCTGCATGATGGAATTATTAATTGAAACATGTATCAGGGAACATTCACTCAAATAAAGAGTTTGTAATGATATCATCACTTCTAGATGTTTTACGGAGATTGGTGATTAAGCTGGCGCCAGTAGTTTGATGGACTAGCTACCCATCAAGTTTTAACACTAAGATGAGATCTTATGTGTTAATTACCATATAGGGTAAAACGGGAGATCTAGAAGGAAAAACCAACATAAGGGTAAAATGGTAATTTTATACTTTATTGTGCGAATGGCTGTAATATGGTTCATAATAGAGTTTGTAATCAGACATCCAATTAGAAACATGTATTCTTATAATATTTAGTAATTCAAGAGTTCAGCTAATTGTCTTTAGTGGAATGACATTTGGTTAATAAGTTGTAACTAATTCTAATGAGATTAAATTAATTCTGAGCTTATTGGAGCTTGAATTATATAAGTCCAATTAGATTCCCCACTTGGCTTCTAGGAAGGTTATCAAGTAAAGTAAGAAATATAAATAGAGGTTACCGGAAATAAGAAAGAAGAAAGGGCCGAATTAGATTCGAAATAATAATACTGTAACAATTTAATTAAGTTGGGTATTAAAGCCTATGATTGAATGTTGGGCTTATACTAATTAATTGTTAATTAGAAGCCCAAATGAACATTTAAGTTTGGGTTGGACTTTGGTTTGATTTGATTAATTAGATTAATTAAATTAAAACAAAGTTATTAAAAAAAGGAGGGTATATTTTGGTTTTATAACTAAATGTGCAGCTACACATTTATCATTGAATTGCTAAATTTAAGATGGTTTTTATCATGCTTTATCATCATTAAATGGAGTAATGATCTTATCATTAAATGGTTTAATGGTTGTCTTTTAATGATGGCATGTAATGTAACCTTTTAGCATTCATTTGATTAAAGAAAGGAAGAGGTGCATTTGATGTACTCTCTCTTCCTTCTTTCATCCATAACCGAAAATGAGAAGGTCTCATTTAGGTTATTGGTCTTTTCATACAGCAATCTTAGACAAATGAGAAGAGTCTCATTTATTGGCTTCTTTATGATTAATTAAAGAATGAAGTGATGCATTGGATGCACATCACTTCTTTCTTTCATGATAACTATAATTGACAAGGAGAGTAAGAAGTGTTCTTGCATTTTTGACTCACTCTCTCCTCTCATGCATGCATAGTCGAAACTTGAATGAGAAGAGTCTCATTTTTGGCTTCTTACTTTTAAGAAAAATTTCCTTAAAATATTTTTTCTCCTTTCCCACCAAAAGATCTTGTTAACCAAGTTGTCCAAGAAGAACAAGTGGTAGATCAGATTGGTCGAGGATACAACAACAAGGAGATACATTGAAAAAGGAAAGGTTACAAAAGAGTCAAAGCTATAGCAAGGATTCGGAGAGGATATAAAAGCAAGGAGTCAAAGTTGTAGCAAGGAGTCGATATATTTCTACCACCTTGTTCTTATGTAAATTATTTTCCTTATACCGTATCATGTATGGTTAACGCATGTTGATATGGTTATGTTATTTTCGTTGTGTTTTGATTTTGAAAACATTTTGAAATTTACCATTTTAGCCAAATCTTGCATGACTTTTATTTTTGATCCAATGCACTCTATTACTAATAACTCCCTTGACATATGCATTAATAGAGATAATTATTTTAAGAGAACCAAACTCTTTAATTCTATCAAGAGAAACAAATTGAGTCCAATTATCATATTAAAGGATAAGCAATTTCTATTTCCAATTCTAAAGAGGAATTCCATCCTTATTCTCATCTTAATCTTGAGAATGGAAACTATAGTTCATGAGGTTATATTTAGGTTTAATGGACCATAGTTCTTCTTCTTTAAGTAATAGGCATGAATCTGTTTGAGCTATGATTAATTTTTCAGCGAATATCCTTCATTTCCTTTTCACTTTTAATACAATATTAGTTGTTTTGAGGGGTATAACCCCTAAAGCTTCTTCTTATTTGGGCGAACATATTTTCAACCACTTAACCTTGGAAAATGAGTGATTGGAAAAATACCTAACCAAAGAAATCTCCTCAATATTTGTTAATGATCTTGATTATGATAAATAGAATTACAAAGTGCAATCACCAATAAATATGAAAGGTATTCAACACCAAATTGATGAGCTGAGCTCTTCCAACTGTTAACAAGCTTATGTTACACTAGTTCTAGATTCTAAAAGCTCATGTTACATCAATTCTAGATTCTTCTCTATATTTTTTTATTAGTAGCTAAAGGTTTGTGAAAGATGGCTTTTTCGAAGAGAAGCAAATGCCTAAGTAAGTGGAAGCTTTATTAACTTCATCCCTATTATAGAGGAGAACAAAATACAAATAGCATTTTGCATAACACTAGGTGATAGGTACATTACACTTTTCTTTATATTGATAACTAATCCTGAAAGGCTTTTAAGTGTAATCAATCCTATCATTAAGGCATTCAAAGAGCATACATCAGCTTCAGAAAACAAAAATAAATCATCAACGAGGGAGAAGCTAATCAACTTCAAAATTTTTGCATCTATTATGAAAATTGAAATGTCTATTTTAACTAATTATCATTTTTTGGAGCCTGGTTAGCACATCCATTCATAAGGTCAAGAGATAGGGGAAATATTGTTCCTTTCTCTTAATACCCTTTCCCCTTTAATGAGCTTAGATAGCTCGTCATTTAATAAAACACTAAAGGAAAAAAATGTGTACATTCTTCAACTAACCAATAAAGGTACGGAAAAGCAAAAACGATTTAAAAGTATTCAAGAAGAAGCACCAATCAAGGAAATCAAAATTCTTATTGAAGCCTATCTAGAGAGCACAATTCCTACTTGAGTATTTCATATTGTAGTTCTTAAGAAAATTTTGTGCAAACAATATATTGTCCACTATTTACACGCATATAATAAAAGCTCCTTAAGATTCTCCTATATATGAAGATAACACTACTTTCAACTTGTCTGTAATGTGTTTGTATAATGTATTATAACCAGTTATTGGCCTAAATTTGTTGAGTGATTTTGGTGTATGAACCTTAGGAATGAGGCAAATAAAAGTCTTATTTACCTTCTTAATCAACTTACTATTCCAAAGGAACTCGATTACTTTCATTAGTACTAAATGCTTTGTGATTGGCTATATTCTTTGTAAGAAAGAAAGCATTTAAGCCATTAAAAGATACTGCTTTGTTGAGGCCTTTTCAAATCTTCTTCAATGAAAGGCCTAGAGAGGAGGTCAACCTTTTGGGAGGAGATCTGATCTTGAATTATGGACTTAAGAAGATCAATAATAGAGGAACCATATATTGGGGATCCAAGGGAGCTAGAAAAGTAGGAGAATATTTCCTAGAGAAGCTCAGATTTTGAGGTTATTATATTAGATCCATTCCTCAAAGACATAATTATGTTCCAATTCCTCCTTAAAAACATCACTTTATGAAAAAGCTAGTGATACTGTCACCGTCTTTAAGCCAAAGCACTTTAGATCTCTGCATCTATAGCAAGTGATTGATGTTGTAGTTTAGAAAAACCTCTTTTCCTTCTATCTATAAGTTTGAATTATTTGGGAACAAATAGAGTTAGCTTTAGGCTTTACTAAGTCTTTCCTTAGCATTAAAGAGTGACTTATAATGTTATTAATACCAAGATAATTAAGTCCCTTGACCTCTAACTTAACTTGACCTAACTTTTTTAGGAAAGCAAAGAGTTTTTGCCACTTAATCTTTAATCTAATGCCTCTTTTAACAGCTTCTTCAAAGCCCTCAATGTCTGCTAGGTATGAACCTAAAATAAGATTACATTATTGATAAGAAGCTTATAATGTGGATCATAATAAGGGAATGGTCTAAGAATAAAACGTTAGTGAAAGAAGCATTATTATTAAAGAAAGCTTGAATCCATTCCTTATTAACTAATGTTTTATCTATTTTCTTCCTTAAGAAACTTCTTCCTTTTTTATTATTGCACCAAGTAAAGAAATTCCCTTCCATCCTCATATTTGTAACCTGTATACCTAACACACAATCCCTAAAGTCATTTGATCGCGGTTTTTCAATATTTGTAGTTTTAATATTTTTAATCTCGATATTCCATAAGCGTACGGGTCATTCGCGTAGTATCTAATATTTTGATCCTACGTGAAGGGTTAATCTAATCCTAAACTATAAGGCTGAAACAAATTACAGAAATTTAACTATAACTAAGCTAAAACAATAACGCAATTTAATCAACCAATTCATCTCAAGAATTAATCACGAAATATTAACAAATTAGCAAATTGCAATACATACATCATGAATCAACCTAAAGAACTACCAATTGAGAGAAAGGGGAAATTTTTACCTTTCTTTAACACTAACCTAATTATTTATGAAAATTCGGATTATTGGTCTTGGACTATCTTAGGGTTGATTACTCTCTCTCGAGTTATAACCAGAAGCCCTAAATTATAAACCTTAATTAGATTATGAAAAATTGCAATTTCTCAATTCACAATTTATCCAATAATTAGATCTGAAGTTTTCCACTAGACTACTAGAACCTATGTGAGATCTCTCGTCAAACAATTACCAATTTGATTGATTTCTCCTTCTTATTAAATTACTTAACTCTCATTAGCTCAATTTAATTATTTTTCATCGGTTACCCTCTCAGTCTATTACCGATTTATGAAAATGCAGAAATCAGTCACAATGAATCCAATTCACATAAACAAACAAATTTTTATTGAATCAAAGATAAAAATAACCCGAAGGTGAGTGTTGACAATCCTCAACATTCATAAATCCTATCTCAACAGCTATTCCAATTATATATATAGATAAAATAGAAAAAAACTGAAAAATAGATCTGAATGGATGATGGAGGCAGCAACGATGGGAAGCCTCCTATTCCGGGAAGTACTTAATGTACACTTCTTTTTCACATTTCTCTTCCTTTATCTCTTTTTCAATCTCTTGATGAACTCTCTCTAAGGTTTCGTGATGGTGGATGATGCAAGAAGTTTTTCCTCTCTTTTGTCTTATTCTTAATATACTTAATGTGTTTTGGGTAGCCCTAGGGTTTTTTTGGGGTCGAAATGCCCCAAAATCCCTCAAAACTCTACTTTTCTGTGTGTCTGGGCGTCTGCCCGATGTAGGCCACGATCGTGGGCTAGTTGTACACTTTATGTCACGATCGTGGCAGGTAGGCCACAATCGTGGGCCAAGTCTTATGCTTCTGTCATGATCTTGGAGATTTGGCCATAATCGTGGGCTGTCTCCCTTGCTTCTATCATGGTCGTGGCTATTGTTTCAGTCCAAGTCTCTACGAAACTTCTCTGTTCTTCGCTGTTGACCCTGAAACACTAACAAATACATCAAGTTACCTCAAAGACATAATAATTAAGCTCAAATGCTTATACTAACCTATAAAAACATTTAAACACAAATAATTCACAAACTAACAAAATTCTACCGAAAATACATACTAAATAATCGAATAAACAAATAAACACATATTAAACTATACCCTAAAGCACGATGCATTTCACACTTATTAACATCCCCACACTTAAACATTTGCTTGTCCTCAAGCAAACAAAATAACAAACACATACTATATCACACAAC
This sequence comes from Erythroxylum bequaertii, assembly GCA_024520955.1. Taxonomy (NCBI): domain Eukaryota; kingdom Viridiplantae; phylum Streptophyta; class Magnoliopsida; order Malpighiales; family Erythroxylaceae; genus Erythroxylum; species Erythroxylum bequaertii. The sequence continues at coordinate 62,182,697 of JANIJF010000005.1, forward strand.
ACACATTGCAGTAATGAGACAATGGCTTCAACTTCATGAAATAAATTTAATTTAAAACATAATCATTCAAGTCATTTCAAATCATTAACATGCAAAATTCGTGTCTTGGGGATCTAAACTAAATATACATATTAATCCAGACTCAAGTGTTAAATTATTTAACCTTCTCAATTGCACACACTTATTAATAATTATTTGGTCGTTCAACTCTGTAACTAATCCTTAGTAAATTTTCATGAAAAGTCTAACTATTACAAGTTCGGTAGGTTTTATTCAAAAATACATTTTTATTTTTATTAACTTTTTTATGAACGTAGACTTAGTCTTTTTACATAGAGGCAAACATTGGTAATGAATGTCGACCCTGTTACTCAACTAAATCATGTTTTTATTAAGCTACTTGGTTGGAACATCATTCTAGCCTTTTTACGCAAAAGCACACATTTGTGATGCGTGTCGATCCAGTTATTCAACTATATCACATTCTTAACTAGCTACTAGCTCTATTCACATCTCAAAGGCCAACGGAATAGTTACTTATTTTAAAAATAACAACCTTTTTTTAAAAATATTTTATTGCCTACCTTATTGCTTTAGCTACTTGTTTTCATGAAAAAATATTAGCAAAGCTACTTGGTTAAAAGGCCTCAAATTATGAATGAATATGACAATTTAGAGGGTTACATTTAAACACTAAATCCTAATTAAGCTGTATATTTAATGAAGGAACCCTAGTTCACTAATTCTGCAAGCTAATATTTCTCTATAACCTAATAGACCATATTCAAAATTAAATCAATTTCAATTCATCTAAGCCATTGACACATTCACACAATTCACATAATGCAACCTAACAACTACAATATGCAAAATTCACATTCAAATAAAACACATAACCCTCCCCACACTTGAACAACACATTGTCCTCAATGTGTGTAACATACCACTACCATAGAGCATATGCCTGAACATCCAAAGGACGTTCAAGACCACCCTATGAAAATGACATGTTATAGCAATCACATTATCTTATTGTGGCATCACACATATCACAGGTATCTCAAAGATCAACTTTCCCATTTCATTCACAAACATAACTTACATTGTAACATTACATTTCATAATCCATATATATTTACATTGTAAAAACATCTGAGAGTTTACTGCTCTCTATATATAATAGCTAACATGAGATGAAATGCTAACTAAAAACTTTGTAAACTAAACTCCTTAGACATCAGTTGACCAAACCTTTGAGCCATTTTTCCCAAAAGCGCAAGTAATATACTCCAACTCTATCACCTTAAGAGCTAAGTCCCCCTTGTACCTGAAAACAAATGTTGAAATTTTGATGAGTTTGTGAACCCAGTGAGTGAACCATCATCGATGTGCTCACTTAAGTCAGAACACAAACATCACAAGTCTATAACTGAGTTCAACAAGTACATCACATTATCCCAATCTTGTATAGTCATCACATTTCAACGAGTTCAACATGAATACAAACATTTCATCTCATCATTTCAGAATAATCAAATCATTCATCTTAATCATTCATATGATACATGTTAATTTATATATGCAAAATGCATATATGACTCCACTTTCATTTTTTACTTTGTTGTGACCAAGCGCCGATTTACTGTCTCGTATTCGTTGCGGATACTGGGCTCATTTCATATACTATCTTGTACTCATTGTGGATATCGGGCCCATTGATAACTGAGCATATGGCTCTTTGTGCACGTTTTTTAGCTTTAAGCTTTAGGTCATGAAGTGAATCACACGTTACTACGGTAAAAAATAATGATATATAAATGCACAAGAAAGGGGGGTTTGAATTGTGATATCTTTTTGCTTAAACCCTTTTCAAAACCTTCTTTTATTAACAAAAACTAGTTTGTTT
>JANIJF010000005.1:62476177-62487553 GCA_024520955.1 Erythroxylum bequaertii
CTTAGGGGAAGTAATCGTTCCAGGGGAGCCAAAACAGTGGTGTCTCATGAGCTAACTCATAGAGATAGAAGGCTTCACCAGATGATGTTTGCTGATAGGGATTATGAGCGTTCACTTGATGATTCATTTAATGAGAAGCAAAGGCCTGATGTGAATGTGGTCAATTTGTATGATAAGGACTACTCAGTGGTAACCATAAGTAGTAAAGATAGGCCAAAACTTCTTTTTGATACGGTTTGCACTTTGACAGACATGGATTATGTGGTATTTCATGCTAATATAGATGCTCAGGGCCCGGAAGCTTATCAGGTATTCCCATTTTTCCTACTTGCTTTTTCACAAATCCTTTTGTATACGATTATGATTGAGTCCAAGTAGGCAGACCTAATTGTTCTTATGTATGCTGTTGTAGGAATATTACATCAAGCATATCGATGGATCTCCTGTGAAGTCAGATGCAGAGAGACAAAGGGTGATACAGTGTCTTGAAGCAGCAATCGAGAGAAGGGTATCTGAGGTGAGTGAACCATACTTTTTACTATTCCATCTTGCTAAAGTGATGACAGTTCAATTTCAAATGCAAGTGCTTGATAACTATCCGATTACTGAGACTATTATTTTGTTAGATTGTGCATGGTTAGACCCATTTGTTTGTTTGATCGAACTGATTCTGTTTGTTATAATTCTTTGAATTGTGTGGACATGAATACAACTCTCTTTGTGTACAAAAGAACAAAAGCTTATTCCTGTTATGTAATACCAATCAGTTAGAATACTAAAAACAAAAACTTGTTCTTTGCCTTTTGAATGATAGCCGTTCCCATGATGTGCTTGACCATTACCTAGCTAATAAATTTGTTTATTTCAAATTTAGGGTTTGAAGCTAGAGCTGTGCACTTCTGACAGAGTTGGGTTGTTATCTGATGTTACACGCATCTTCAGAGAAAATAGTCTCTCTGTCACCAGAGCAGAAGTGACAACTAGAGCAGGCAAGGCTCTGAATACTTTTTACGTTCGTGATGCATCAGGATATCCTGTTGATTCTAAAACTATAGATTCCATCCGGCAAGTTATTGGGCAGACAATTCTTAAGGTTAAAGGAAGTCCTGAAGAGTCTAAAACTGTGTCTCAAGATTCAACTACAAGGTTTCTTTTCGGTGGCCTCTTCAAGTCCAGATCTTTTGTCAACTTTGGATCGGTTCGGTCATATTCTTGAACAGATACAGCTCACGTACCATGTAAATGAATATCCTCTGGAAGCCACGAGCCTTGTAGCACGTACAATCCCTGATAGCTTATTTGTGATTTGCGTTTTAGGAACAAAGTCATTTCAAGAGGAGTTAAGAGAGGAGATGAAAGTGCATGTAAATTCCCACTTTAAGGTTGATTGTTACTGTGGATCCAATCTCATGTTGGAGCCATTAAATGACCTTGCAACTCCTAATTTTATCTTCTTGTACATAATTAATCAGTGCTTTGAATTTACTCGGCCATATCAGTTCTTTTATGACACAGAAGCTCTGTCTGTCTATACTTTTCTGACTAATTTTTATTTTTGTTCCATTTTATAATTTTCTTAACATTGAAACTTAATCCTTGCTCTTCTGCCAATTACATCTTGACTCAAACTTTGTGTGGACCAAATGATTTGAAAGATGGTTGCTAACATTGATTTAAGAGGTATTGAATAAACTTTGTTTGGAAGGGTTGATTATTGACAGACAAAGCTGAAAGGGTACAGCTTTTTCTGGAGAAAGTTTTACCAGAACAACCCTATATTTAGGTGTCAGACAGCTAATTGATGGCGGCTAATGTTTCGGTAGTTGATAATGACTTTATGTGTGGGAATATAATTGTTTTCATAGCTTCCTGTTGTTGACTGGCCGACTAACATATACACAATTGGAGTTAGGTTTGGTCTGTGTGAGCACCATGTGGTCTTGTTGATTAGGTTTGGTCTGTGTAAGCACCATGTGGTTTTGTTGACCAAGCTTCTTTCCATGTCTTCCAAGATTTCTCTTTCTGTGTGTTTTTTGGCTTATCCTTTTTGACCCATCGAAAGCAAGAAGTAATATACTGTTCCTGGATCATGGAAACATCAATTTCTTGACGTTTTCTTGATAAATCAAGGTGAATGGTCCTTTTCTACTCTTTTAGTCTCATTGAAAGGGATCCCAATTCTCCTTTTTGACCAAGATTTCGCACAAAACTGAGCTTGAAAGCATAAAAGCAAATAAGCCAACAAAATGCAAAAGCAGAATTAAAGGTCAGAAAATGGAACAGTAATTGCCAAGTTCTCATATTTTTTGGTCCATGGCTGCCACAGACACTAAAAGTCCTTGTGGGGTTGCGCTACGTGGCTGTTCTTATGTTTTTGACGTTCTTTGCCATCTCAGGAGCTTCAAGATGGATTATGTGAATCCAAAAAGCACCCACATAATCTGATATCTTTTCATTACAGAGTAGATAGATAGATACAGTGTTGGTGATGCATTATCAGGACCAGATGAAGTTCTGAAAAGCCACCAACCTTGGTTAAACAGAAACAAATTGAACAATTACTTATCTTGTAAATGAGATTCTCATTGTAGCCTCTCTGAAATGTAGTTGTGAATGCTTCAGCAACATCAACTATTGCCTTAACTTATGATTCTTTTGGTTTGGAATTTCAAAACCTGTCTTTGATCTCTGAGCGTGTAAACTTCTGGCAATCCATCATCACAAACAAGTTTTGAGTTCATGAATCTGTGCTTTGCGTTGCTTGGACTGGTCAATAGTCAATGCTTTGCTGTTGCTCTAGCACATGTTTCTTGCAACTTGACTATTCAGCCACTTGTTATATGACAACTAGACACAATTTACAAGATCAGCTATGGCCTAGGTTGGCATTAAAGATAATTGAAAAGCACAGACGCTTATAAGTTTCTGTCAGGCGTACATACTTGTCCAAAACTTACTGGAGGAATGCAGAAGATAAGAAATTTTAATAAAAATTGTCATGTAATTGGAAGTTCCCGTCACCGAAAAAAGCTTTCAACTTTAATAAATGTAAAAGTAAAGCACTGATTCCTACCTCACGTGAAGGGTAGTGTTATGGGGAAATGGAGGTTTCTTAAACCAGCAGCAACTGAGACTGATCTCATCTACTCACATGGATGGCTTCCCAAGTGCTAAGCACAAAAAAGATTCCATACCCAATATAGTTTTTTTTATATCCAAATTCAACTTCAAGCACAGAATCCACCAAGAAGTTCCAATCTCAAGCTTACAAGAACCTGTCAGACAAATCACACAAGATCCTCCTCTCCTCAATCCTATTATTTCATGATTGGTCTATAACCCTACAGATAGTACTACCTTGAGGGGATGACACAGACATAGGGAAAGATCTAAGAGAAAACAAGTTTCAGATTTTCAGGTTAGTTTTCATGGAGAGCTCTGGCACTGAGTTTCCAGGTTTTCAGGCTAGTTTTCATAAAGACGAGTTCGAGTACAGGAGGGCTTTGAGCAGGTTACAAATGCAAGCTCCACGTCCACTGCAGATCAAGTCCAATGCTAAACTTGGTTTTAATGGCGACCCTGAAGCATCTTCTTCGAAATCAATGGCACCAACTTCTTCGTTTAATCCATTTTACCACAATAAAGACCCTATACCTCTACTTTCTCCTCTGGTTTTGCCTTCTCTGTTCGACCATGCGTTTACTCAACAAGGAAACACCGCAACTTCTCGTTGAGAAACCATTTTTGTGTACTTTTGCTTAATCTTGTTTTGTTCAGTGTTGTATACAGTTTTTGCTCTTTTTTCAAGATCTTGCACTGAATCAACATATGGTTTGATCAACATCAACTATATAGATTGATGTGTTGATGTGTTTTAAAGTTTGTATCTAAACTGACTAACTTGAATCTAAACCTTCATGATTCAGTTCGATTGTTGTATGATGTGGAAGAAACATTATAATTTAAACATTATAAATTATACTCTTTATTATTCTTTTTTTAAATATATATGATAAACTTTTTATTCAAAACTCTAAATTAAACTCATGAATTTAAAATTATAAATTTGATTTGAATTATTGGTAAATTTTAATATCAAAATAATTAACATTAAGTGAATTTTAATGCAAAATTTTGAGTGATAGAATTTCATCTTTTTTTTTCATCATTCGAGTGATCTCAAGAAATACGTAAAAATTAAAAATAATAAGTAATATCCTTGAATATATATTAAAAGAGAGTGAGTTTTGGAGTAATTAATAAAGTTGTTTTTTTTGTAACTATAGAATCACAGGTTTAACAACTTTTTTGTAACTATAGAATCACAGGTTCCGGAGGCTAGACCCACGAAGGCGTCAGATTTGCCTCCTGTGAATTCGGATTCGGTCTAGGGTAATGTGCGCCTCCAGTTGAAGGGCCAGGGTGACCCGAGGGATGCTACAGCCATTAGGGGGGCAGACACTATTGGAGCCCCTGTGCTCAGCCAACAGTCCCTTCGGAGTCGGTTTTCATCTTCGGAGGTTGCTGGAGTAGACCATGATGATGCGGTGGCGAGGGAGCCGGTGAGGGAAGTTCGTTCCTCGCCTCAATCCTCTCCCTTGGAGGTGGCTGCAGACTTGCTCAATGAGGACAGGGGGACACAATTGGTTGCGAGTACACAGCCAGTGGTTGCGGTTTGTGATGAATCTAGTTCCAGTGTGGGGAATGGGGCTGAGATGGAGCTCGAGTCCAGGGTACTGAGTCCACCGTCTGGTGATCTGGCTAAGGCTACTACTGCTAAGAAAAAACCCAAGAAGAAAAAGCGCAAAGGGGTGATGTCCCCGGAGTGCCTTTTTTAATATGACGGTGTTAGTATGGAATACGCGGGGGCTCAATGCTCCCCATAAAAAACAGATGGTCAAGCAGCTAGTTGAGGCTTCTCATCCTTTTTTGGTAGGTCTTCTTGAAACTAAAATAAAAGATGTTTCGGCTCGTAGAGATGCGGGGTTTTTGGGGCCTCATTGGAGTTACCTCTCCAATCATGCTCATCATTATAATGGGAGAATCTTGTGCTGGTTTAATAAGAAGAAAGTGGCAGTGCAAGTGCTTAAGATGGGAGATCAGTTCATCCATCTGCAGTGTCAGATTTTTGGCAAGGGACAAGTATTGGTTACTTTGGTGTATGCTTCGAATTTTGCTTTTCAACGATCAGCATTATGGAGCGAATTACAGGCAACCCAGCGATGTGTAACTGAGCCATGGTTAGTTGTTGGCGATTTCAATTGCTGTCATAATTTGACGGAGGTTGAGGGCGGTGTGGCGTTTCACGGGGGAGCAGGTCGCGAACTCCAACACCTCTTTTTGCTGACTGATCTTGTCGATCTTAGAGGTCGGGGGAGGTGGTTTACTTGGGAGAACAAACAGCGAGGCAACATGTACATTCGAAAAAAATTGGATCGGGCTTTGGTCAATCAGCATTGGCTACGGACATTTCCTAATGATTATGTGGTGTTTGGAGAACCTGGGTGTTCGGATCATTCTCCTATCTTTATTCAGCAACCTAATGAGGAAAGTCAGCCTGGGGCTCCTTTTCGATTCTTTAATGGTTTGCTCCGGTTGGACGGTTTTATGGATATGCTTGGGCAGGTTTGGCGGACTGAAATTCAAGGTTACAAAGCTTTCCAATTGATGCAGAAGTTGAGGTTAGCTAAAAGAGCCATTAAGGAGTTTAGTAGGCAGAGGATTCGGGATATTCACGAGCTGAGTGGTCGGTTGGATGAAATCCAGCAAAGTTGCTATCTTGCCCCTCAGGATGATCACCTCCGAGTTCTAGAGGTGGAGTGCCTTCGAAATTACCAGGAGGCGCTAATGCTATCTGATTCTATTGCACGGCAAAAATCCCGGCAGACTTGGCTTAAGGAGGGTGATTCTTACACTAAGTTTTTTTATGCTGCCATTTTGGGTCGTCGCAATACCAACACCATTACGGATTTGACTAATGACGCGGGTCAACAGGTTAGCGGGCAGGCTAAAGTTTCAGACCTGGTTAGGGACTTCTATGTTCAGCTTATGGGTAGTAGTGTGGCCCCGGGCACAGGGTTTGGAGTTCGAGACGTGCTGAATTGTACCCTCAGTCGGGAATGCATAGAGATGCTTTTTGCCCTTTTCACTGCCATCCAAATGAAGGAGGCTTTATTTCGGTTGCATGGTTCTAAAGCCCCGGGCCCGGATGGCTTTTCGGCTGGGTTTTTTCAGCACACTTGGTCTATCACGGGGCAATTGTTCACGGATGCGATTTTAGAATTTTTCTCCTCAGGGACGATGCTGAAGGAGATTAACTCCACCTCTATATGTCTCATCCCTAAGAAGGAACGTCCTGACCGAGTTACCGATTTTTGTCCGATTTCTTGTTGCAGTACTGTTTATAAGGTGATCGCTTCTCTCTTGGCAGTGCGGTTGAAGGCTATTTTGACTGAGATAGTCAATCCTGCTCAGGGAGCCTTTCTTCCCTCGCGGAGTATTGGGGATCATATATTGCTACTCAGGAACTGATGGGGGATTATAATTCAGGTAAGAAGATTGATAGCTGTGCAATGAAGATAGATCTGTTCAAGGCTTATGACACGATTGGTTGGAGTTATTTGACGGAATGTATGCTAGGGATTGGCCTCCCGCCTCGGTTTTGCAGATGGATTGAACAGTGTCTCCAAACTCCTTCCCTGAGTGTTTTGGTGAATGGTATTCCGACCAAGCCTTTTCGGATCCATAGAGGGATTCGACAAGGGGATCCTTTATCCCCATACTTGTTTTCGCTTGCCATGGAAGGATTATCTAGACTCTTGAGTAAATTGATTCAATGCAACGGGCGCTTTCAATACCATCATCGCTGTCGGGAGTTGCAGTTGTCTCATCTTTTATATGCTGATGATGTGATTTTGCTTTGTCAGGCTGATGCGCAGGTGATAAATCGGATGCTTAACTTGATGGATACCTTCTCTCGGTGGTCGGGTATGCGCCTGAATGTTCAGAAGAGTGGCATTTTTGTGTCTGCTGATGTTGCTAATCATGAGAATCTCAGCAGTTTGGCGGGTTTGCCTCTTCAATCCCATCCGTTCAGGTATTTAGGTGTGCCGATTACCTCAGGTAAACCTAAATATTCGGATTTTGTCCCGTTGTTAGAAAAGTTGAGACGTCGAATCAATGCTTGGCAGCATCGCTTTCTATCTTTTGCTGCCCGAGTTACCTTAATAGTTGCTGTCTTGGCCAGCATGCCTATTCATTGGGCAGCTCATGTTATTATTCCGAAACGTGTTGTTAAAGACATAGATCGCATCTTGAAAGCCTTCCTCTGGACGGGTAAACATGGACACTGTAAAGGGGCGAAAGTAAGGTGGAGTGAAGTTGTAATACCTAAAAAGCAAGGGGGTCTGGGTATTATTTCTCTTGTGCAGAGGCAACGCGTGTTGATGTTGAAACGTATTTGGCGGCTATTTGCGGATCGGGAGGCCATGTGGGTGAAATGGGTGCAAACCTATCGCCTCCGCGGGATGAGTTTCTGGCAACTCCAGCCGAGGAGTGATCATTCTTGGATTTTTAAAAGTCTATTGCAGTATCGTGAGGTAATCTATCCTCTCCTTTTTTGGCAGATTGGGGATGGAGAAGGGGTTAGTTTCTGGTATGATAATTGGCATCGATTCAGCCCGCTTTGGCTACGCAATGACTTGGCTGGCTTTAAGAATCGTTTTCCCTAAGAAGCGTCAGTAGCATGGGTGGTTCGATGGAGAGGGAGCATGCCAAACTGCCGCTTCGGTAGTATCATCGATTCCTACTTGGAGGGGGTTGTGCTCAGTACTGGCTCGGATATACAGCGGTGGTCTGTTAATCAAGGGGGAGTTTTTACAAACAAATCTGCCCATGCCATTGGTCGAGGGAGTCTGGTGGAGGTTGATTGGGCTGAAGTGGTTTGGCATCAAGTCCTATGTCCGCGAGCAGCGTTTATAGTTTGGCTGACGATTAAGAATAGACTGCGTACAAAAGATCGGTGGTTTGGTAGCTTTGACCCATTGTGTGTGCTTTGTAACCAGCTTGGTGAATCTCGGGATCACTTGTTTTTTGAATGCAGTTACTCCAAGGTAATTTGGAGCCGTATTATTCATTTGCTTGGTTTCTTTCTGCCCTCCTATGAGTGGAGTGTGATCTTGAACCTTATCATTGGGGAATCTCGTGTTGGAAGGACGGACATCCGGACGTCGTTTCAGCTAGCGATTTATCATATATGGAGAGAAAGGAACCGTCGGATTTATAAGCAGCAAGAGAGGTCTCAGTATGATTTGGCGGCTTTTATTGTCAATGCCATTAGGGAGGTTCTTATTGCTTCTGGCAATCATGTAAGCTTAAGTTTGGTTATGCGTAGGCGTTGGTATGTTTAGAGGGTGAGTTGCTCTTGGCTGATTTTGGAGGAGGTCCTTTCGAAGGCCTCTGTTGTGTCCGTTCTCAGATTTTCCCTTTTCTAAGGGTTGTACATAGTCGGTTTTGATTCTCTTTGATTAATATATTTCCTTAAAATTTCAAAAAAAAAATCTCTGAAATGGGATTATCAAACCAATACAAAATGAGACTGTTCATTTATCTTATAACTCTAAATCATTTTCACAGATTAATGTACTTATTATAAGTTTATTCCTTCCTTAAACTATATTCAAGTTTAATGTTACGTGTGATATGATATGACATTAGAGCATTTTTATTTGAGAGGAAAATATAGAAACTATAATATCCTTCTTATATTAAAACGTTTTCAATTATACTGACTGATTACTTTTCTCATTATACCATGGTGTTTATGTATATTGACACATTAATATTTATATTATTATGACAACCAAATGTACCCTTTTTGTGGCAAGTAACTCTATCCCGAAGGTCATGGCTCCATCTAAAACCACGTGAGTAACCTGAAGGCAACTCAGAGTATCTACGAGCGGTAGTGTGACCCAGATCCAGGAGCAAGGTGTGCGGTGTGACTCAGATCTAGGAGTGATGTGAGTGCGGCGTGACCCAGATCTACGAGAGGCGGGAGAGGAGGAGCGAGACCCAGAGGAGGCGTGACCTAAAAGAGCGAGGAGTGTGGCATGACCCAGAGGAATGCGGCATGGTGAAATCAATTGAAATGAATGTGACCTAAGCAAACCCTAGTCCAGACTTTGCTCCCGGCCCAGTCGCTAAACTCCCTTCTTTGGAAGGCCTTTAGGCTTGGCTCATGGACACTAAGACAGATTTAACCCCCTCTCTTTTGTCCTTAGAGCATTTCTTAGCCTTTCCACCCACATATAAACCGATGACCCAAGATTCCAACTTGAAGATAGATGCCATAAGCGTGAAGCGCAATGTAGGCACATAGAAATCCAGGCCTCAGATACAATGCAATCGGGGTATCCTACGACACTTCCAAAATTCCATGAAGGATGGCATTTTAACGTCTCTTATAGAACTACGTAGGAGCTCATTTCTGGGCTTCTGCGTTAGTTGGAGTATTCTGGAATAAGAAAATAACTTTTCCAGTTGTGCAAAATTGCGCAAAGGCTTGGTGGGGTAAGAAAGGCTTAGAGAAAGTCATGCTTCGAGATGATGACTCATTCATCTTCAAGTTCAACTCCGAAAGCAAAATTTCAGAAATACTAGAACAGGGGTCGTGACATGGTAGTGGGCAACCATTAGTTATCCAAAGATGGAGACCTGGATTCGATTTTAACAAAGGTAAAATAGAAACTATCTCTTTATAGGTCCAATTTCATAACGTTCCGTTAGAATTCTGGAGTGTGGATGGCTTGAGTTTCCTAGTAAGCTCTCTAGGTAAACCGATTAGCATGGATTTTCAAATAGCCAACATGGAGCATGTGTGTTATGTCAAAATCTGTATTGAAGGGAGGAGGGACACAACACTCCCTGATCTACTGCCTATAATGAAGTTAGGTAAGAATGGTGAATTGATAAAATTTGAGGTTAATATTTCTTATCCTTGGAAGCCAACTATTGTAAAGAAAACATGACAACTGACGAAGAATAAGTTTAAATAGGAAATCATTATGAAAGTATGGGGTCTGGCGATGCAGAGACAACCAAAGGGGAAGTAGTTGATTCTCCTGTGCTAGCGGTTCATCACAGCCCTATTAGCAAGGAGATGGAATCAAGGGGTAGGAATTTGAAGCAAAAATTATGAAGGAGCAAATTTTGGAGGCCAATATATCTTTAACGAATGAGAATTCGGATGCTATGGAGCAATCCCTTAATACGCTACTATAAGTGCATGACAATGTTTCTAATGAGGCTGAGAGGGAGAATAATGCAGTTAATGTGAATATTGATTAAGTCGTGGATATTCAACAAGCTAATGATGAGTTATCAGTTTTTTAATTAATGTGAATATTGATTAATGTGAATATTGGTGCAGTAGTTGAAAACAAGGGAGTTGTCTCTGAAGCACCCTTAGTGAAAGTAAATGTTCATTTTAATGGTGATGTGGATACTATTAATGGTGGGTTTGATGCGGTTGAATGTGCTATGGCTGATTTGCTGGTGTAGTATCTGATATAATCCTTGTTGAGGCTGTTAAAAATAGTTATAGTGTAAAGGATGTAAATAGTAGGGATGGTGCTAATGGTAAAATTATGTTATATTCTGCTATTGGTAAGGCAGTAGTTCAAGCAAATGGTTTGAAGAATTTTTTCTACAGTGCTATTGAAGTGGATTGTAATGGACTGGAAAATGAAGTGCATCACTTCACCTCGCAATATTTGGAGCATTGTCAGATGGATTGAGGCGACATATTGACTCCATTAGCAACTGTTGGACAAAACGGAAATTCTAAGGCTGTGGTAAGTTAGGAGACTAGGAATATCATCTCTCAGAATGCATAATAGAAAATAGTTTCCCCTCGGAAAACCAGTCTAGATTTGGCAGTAAATGATTGTGATTCTCCATCAATTGCAAACCAAATCCTTGACATTCCAAGACATTTTTGTGTGCAGTCAAACACTACAAAAAGAAAATCAACCAGAAAAAGAAAGAAAAATCTCAAATACCAATAATAGGGGATTAAACGACCCTTATAAACAAGAAAATGTATCTTGGCACGTAACGTCCAACTCAATCTTTCTATAAAGATGAAGTATAAATAGTGTGTTTAGTTGATTATTTTTGTGGACTCTCTTAGTGAAAATATACTGCCTTACATAGGGAGTTGGTTTGTCAATTTGTCAATATGTTGATGGAAGCGAGCCGGGAAGCCTCTGGATTACCTCTGTTCTCATAACCCTAATTTGGAAACACTATCATCTTCGATTTGCAGATGAGAGGGGTCTTTTACCTCTTTTACAATTGACTTGCCTTAGATAAGCA
>JANIJF010000005.1:62487621-62498334 GCA_024520955.1 Erythroxylum bequaertii
TTATCTGCTCTTACTACACCGTTGTTCCAATTGGGTTGTTTGTGTTGTGTTGTATGTTGTCGATTTTGTTGTAGGAGACTAAGGAGAGTACTACTACTACTCTCCTAACATTGTTCTTCATCTTTAATCTATCAATACAATTTTTAATTTTTTTAAAAACATAGTTTAATTAATATATTTGCTATTTCTATCACAAGAGATTTGGAAGAAGGATGCACATGTCACTTCAATGAACATAATTTAATAAATAATTTTCTATTTTCTTGTTTGAAATAAGATTTTTTTATTATTGTTGCAAAAGATTCAATCAAATCTATCTTTATGACATTTGATTTAAGGTAATTTTTTCATTTAAATTTATTTAACTTAAGCCGATTACGAAATTTAATAAATCTAAACATCATAAATTAAACTTAATTAGAAAAATTAGAACATCAAAATAAACAAAATATAAATGTTATCTTTGTTAACAAAATATAGTTTTAAAGTAGATTATATAATAAAAATCATAATATAATCTAAAACGAGTTTCTTAAAGTGAAATCTCTATAAAGCTATGTAAAGAACTCTTAATAAAAATTTTCACTAATTTTAACGACATATTTAGCTTGATTCATTTATTAAATAAGCCTTCTATTAAAATTTGAAAATCGTTATTTTATGTAATGAATTCAATTTCAACAAATGCTTAAAAAAGAACAATACACCTGCAACTCTAAACCCACTTGAGAATCAAAATGTCATAATTAAATAGCGGAGAGACATATGTCTCTTACTCTTTGGCCAAATATAATTTAGATTAAATAATTAATTAATTAATACTTATTTATGTTTTTACTCTTAATTTAATTGAGTTTTCTATGTATTTAATTCAACATTTTACAGTTCAGATATATTATAGGAATTTGACTGTCCTTGACGGCGGCTTAGAAAAAAATAAAACAGGAGACACAAGCCTATTTGATAGGGTATTCAATTCTAGGTTATACAAATTAGGAAACTCCTTGATTTTAATCCATTCAAATTTTAAGGTGTAAATTATACATTTCTACATCCTCTATACGTTATTTTTCTTGAAAAGTTGTTTATACATATATACACATACGTACATACATATATAGATATCAAGAAAGTTTATATTTAATTTTTAATAATATCTTTATTTTTATACAATTACCTTTGTGTTTATTATAATTACATGTCATGATTATGAATAGTTCTTGCTATCATTTAGGGTTAAATATATTAGGATTTTTGGTGGCTTGATTCTTTTGTAATTTCAATCTCATTTTAAAAATGATTACTCACTTCATATTGTTTAATTATCATATTTGTCAAATTTATTTAATTTTTTATCTGAATGGATATAATTTGAAACTCTTATATTCTAATATAAAGTTATTTTAAAATTATAAATAAATGAAAAAATAGAATATGATCACAAAATAAATTGTATGATAACTGAACAATATCACAAAAAAGTAATGATATTTTCTAAATATAATAATTAAATAAAAATATTAAATTACAGGAAAATTCAATTAATTAATCTTATCATTTATAATTAATTATTCTAAAATTAATAACTAGTTTTATGATAAAAATGAAACATATATTGTATTTTTTTATTTTCATAATTTTTTGGGGGGTAATAATTTTGCAATTCTTTTTTTGTTCTCATTTTTCCATTTGATGTTCAGTTTCCATGTAACCAGCTAGTTGACAATGTCAAATTCATCAATTGGCAAAATATATCGATTTGTGATCATTGCTTTGGACTCTACCATGTATAGTTCGTCATCCTTAACAAGCTAACAGATTACGTTATACTTAATTACAACAGGCAGAAAGATGACTTCTAGCTAATTAGAGGCATGGGATTGCTTTACGTAAAATCTGCTTAGATCATTGAGTTTTGATTCAGATTAACTCCTGCAACTTGGAGCTTCAATTAAGTAACAAATAGTAATGCCTCTCGTTGTAATGATGCAGAGTGACGATTAAGTCTTACGCGTATCTCGATATAAACTTTTTATCCATTAGAATGATGCTCTGCGACCCTAGATAAAGATTCCGGGCCACCCATAAGATGATTAACTCGTATAGAAAATGCATCTTAGGCTGATGGTCCTATTCATGAAGTACAGAACTTGATGAGAATTTTATTGGGAGAGAATTAAAAAAAAACTAAATTTTGGAATAAAACTTCCATAACATAAAAAAATTGATAAATTATGAAAAGTAGGGATCAAGAGTTATTATTAAAAAAACAAAAACAAAAGGAAAGGGAAAAAGAAAGGATACAAGCTAGGAACAATATGGCACTTGCTTTCAACATCAAGCCGCAGCCTAAAGATTTTTAGTTTTCATGCAAAGAGCAGTGAGGGAGATGAAGGAGGCAGACGAAGCAAGCTTAAGGAGTATTATTAACATTTCAACTTGAATGATGGATCAAGCTTAGTGCATCGTAATCCATTTAGTCTATGCAAACATAATTTGGACAAAACTGTAAATTGTCTCTGCAACAAAAAATTGGCAAATCTTTAAGATAGTAGAGAAGAATTTAAAATCTAATAGAGCTTTTACACTTTTACTTCACAAAGTGCTGCAAATTAATTCCACACACATACCATAATCTTTTTAAGGGATGGCTCTTCCCTGTGGGACTGCAAGCCTAACAAACTACTAATTCCATTGTTTCGGGATATGGATCCTCGGTTTCTGGACTACTAATTGGGTAGATAAGCTATCGCAAATTGTACGTTGCTTTGAATTGTCAATACAGCTAGTTTCAGCGTCCGCTATTAAACCTGACAAAGACTTCACAAGATAGATGTAAGGGACAGTGACCATTTACAGAATCATTGCCACAAGACAAGATGGTGAAAGGAAAGGTTTATAAGATGCTAACTAATCTGAGGACATTACCTTTTGCTCATACCAAAAAGGAAGAAAGAAGTAAAAGATACTTCCTTAATACCTTGCACCTTTTGGTTAGTGAAAAGTTAAAATGTCGGTTGTGCACTAAATCAATGAAAAAGAAATGCTTTACGATGCCATCTCAGGCTCAGTCTCGACGAGGCCCAGGTCTGATTATTTCTTTTTCCTTGTTTATGCCCGTACGATAGGATTTACCAGGATAAGCTCAGGGATCACAATGGCTGTGAACGTAAGAAGGTGAATGACAGTGGAGGAGCTGGTTACGTATGACAGTAAGAAGAGACGGTTAATTGTAGATATATTTATCAAATTTATTAGTTACTTAATTAGTTAGCTAGTTGTAACTAACTCTAGCCAATCTGTATATGGATAGAACACTGAACTCAATACAGGGTAGGTGATTCATTTTTCTCCTAATTCAATTGCAAATTATTTTATGGAAACAAAACAGGTTTGATTTAGATTATTAATTTCTTGATTGTTCATTTGGATGTCTAATTTTAGCGGTTCTATTCGGTTACCGCTGTGTTTATTTTAAGTAATAAATAAATGTTCAGTCTCAGTCGTACTAGAAGAAGAATGTTAGTGTATCTCATATTAACTAAGTATAAAAATGTTAAAGCATTTATAAGCAGTATGGGTCAACTATTTAAATGATTAATCTAGTCATTCTAGCAATAATTAACCTAACTCTAATTTTTTTTAAAAATTAAAACAACGGCGAGAAGGTATCGTGGGAATATAACTTTCAATTTCGGTAGACAAATCTGTGTCATATGGGCGGGGAAAGCCTGCCAATATTAGCTGTCATGATGAAGGGCTAGATAAGAAGCAAAGATTTTTCTTAACCTTTCAATTCTTTGCATAGATATAATCTATTCCAGAACCATAAAAAGAAAATGCATGGGACATAGATATACGCTGATTACAAACGAAGCTACCAGCCAACAGAAGGTACAAAAGTTGAGAAAATTGAGCTGAATGGTATAGCCAGGTTGGAGCATGAAAGATACAAACGCCCGCATTGATTAGAAATTCAAGATGGGTCTGATAATCATGAGCTGAATCACAATGATTGGTGGATTTATTCAACTTTTAATTGCAGGTGGTCCCTTTATGCTTAAAGGACGCCTTAGTGTTTGCGTTCCACTTGCGCATTTTGTCTAAGAGTCTCTGAAGAGTTTTTCTTGTTGTTCCATGATATATCGTTTTATTATCTGTCTTAAGCATTTATATGAATATAGTAATAGCTTCAAAGTGGCGAATAAGGAATTGTGGTGGGACTCATTATACTTTGAACCATCCATTTTGATAAGTTCCTGACCGCATTACGTCTTCAGTTCATTAGCAGGAATATTTTGATCAACAATATTCAGTATATTAGTCGTCAGATTTCGGTAAAATGCGATGTTATTATATATTTTATCTGTTTATTTGTCAATATGACTTAAAACGCTTCAGTTAACGTGTCATATGTTATTCCATTCAGCATATAATCATTTTGTAACAAAGAGTTCCAATTTGAATGTAGGTTGATTCGCTGGCATGTTCCGATCAATGGTATTTTAGAGGTAAAATTATGAGATTCCTCTGAGAGTCGGGGCATTGTCAGAAATATTAGGAGAGTATAGAAACATATTATTCTTTTTGTACAAATTAACAGAGGTCTAATTAAAACATATGATCTTTTTTTAATAAAAAAAACGTATTGAGAATGACCGTTTTAGCATCTTCTTGTCTTGTAAGCATCATACTTCTTTACGAAGAAAAGATGAGACAGACTTGTTATCAAAATATGAATATAGAGCCAATAGACGGTTCAAGGTTTTAAACCGGTTAGCTGACTTCAATCGCGAAATCATTAACTAATATATGGAATAGCTATCTGCTAGCATCAGCATGCTTAAATTATGATTTCTGGTTCGAACGAGCTTTCAGTTTCACCAGCCATTCGAGAAACTTTTCAAGATATATATATGAACTGCCGTATTAGAAACTTGGTACTTGTAAATTATCTGAGCCTCTGTTGCCCGAAATACACTTGGGTCGGTCCCTGTTACTCGACAGCTGTAGATGCCTACATAAGTCATATGATGGGGAATGATAATAGGCGGGTCGGACTCGGACCATTACTGCATATGATAAAAACAAACTCAAAGGACGCCTATCTTACTCTACTCCTTCAAATACATTTTCTCCTAAGATTTTGGCTTGTTCAATGAGATAACAAGAGGGGTTTGGTAAGAAAAAGGGACAAATCACAAGATCACTACCTTAGTCTACATGCTTTACTGGGTATATATATAGTCTGTGGCATCTTAATTTGATAAATGAAATACTTAACTAGTAGGATTTTATCTTGACAGTTATCCACGTTAAGTAGCCTCATATGGTTCAAATTCCTTATAAGTTTTATAGGGTAAGGGATTCGTATTTTTTCTTACAGAACTGAAATATTCAAATGGATAGCTACATATATATAATTTTCATGTCCGTAACATATCAGACTAAATATTTTATTTTTAAAACAAATAATTAAAAAATTAAAATGCTAATTTTGTATGCCTGTGAGCTTAGGAGTTAGATAAGACTTGTTGAGGTACAATAATTACTCATTGCAAAAAGGAAACATGATATAATTAAAAGCTTGAGGCAATGTAATTGTTGGACGCTATAGTTTTCTTAGAAATGATGCTCTCTATATCTTGGCATCTTTTGGTCCCATTATTTTGTTGATAGTGGAGGACTTCAACACCACCAACGAAATTTCACCCTTCTATTAGTCCAGTCTCTTTCTCTCTTTCTAAAAGTTATTTTTATGACAATTATACTTCACTTACAGACAAGTTGTAGTATGTATTAACGCATAAGTCGAACAAAAGGGCTTGGTGGTCAGGGTAGGTAGTGGCTTCGTTTCATGCGTAAATGAAAGCTTTAGGAAGACACAAGCGAAGCACGTGTAGCATCAATACAGAGGCTAACCGGCTACCGGAAAACCGAGAAGAGACAGTGATCCGTGCAATGCCAGGGTGGAGAAATAAATAGGTTGTGGGTCCTAGTTAGCTGTCGTTGTATGCTTATTGTTGACAGTGTCCGTTTTCTTTTTCAGAAGCAAACTTGTTAATTTCAATGTAAAAATTTGGAACGTATTTGCGCTATGATTCAGTGAAAGTGAAAACTTTTTAGAGAGTTAGACTTATATCCACTTCCTCTTTTCTACATCATTGTTTCAAAGTATATAAAATTTATGTTGTAATTAAAAAATTTGGAAATCAGTTTCTTAACCTTCTCCTTAAAATTTAATCTGGGAATAAGAAATTGATTTTACTTTAAGCCTCTCCAATATTCAAAATAAGTCAAGGATTTTCAATCATCTTGTACGTGTAAATCTTGTGTTAGTTCTTATCCAAAACATTTCAGTACACTTTATGTTATACCTCGGTGCACATGTGTAATATCTAGTGCTGTTACATCAATTCACGTAAAATTTTTACACTTTCAGGTGCCCCAAAATAATACATATATATTAAATTGATTTACCTTAAAAGTGATATATATATATATATATAGATAGATGTGTCTATGTTATACTTAGGTGTACGAAAATATAAAATAATTAAAATATGACATAAATGTTCCTATATGATATTTACGTACCAAATGTACATGTATTATAGAAATGTGATAAAATAGATCTAATTTACTTGTATCAAATTGTGAAATAGGTGCACCAAAAATTCGACATTGACGTCCACATATATTGTTTTTTTTTTGGGTAAAGTCCATATATATTGTTTAGTTGCACGAGAACAAGATTTCTCTTAAATTCTAATACTTATGCATATAAATGTAATAGAACTTCCAAAAAAAAAGGGTGCACACTATTTTCTTCTTGTAATTTTAACAAACCAATGTCAATTTCAGCAAACTATTATTAAAAGGGGTAGTTGTTACCTTTCTTTCATGTTCAATATCAACATCTTTTTAACGAAGAGGATACTAGTTGGTTGTTTCAATATATATTACTTAATGTGTATAATTCTTGGAACTATATATCTCACTAGTAAAGTTTCTTTGGATATGCTACGTTAAGAATTTGTGAATAAAAAATTTCAAAAAGAATTTGTGAATAATACTAGGAAAAAAAAATAAGATTATTGCAGTTTAAATGACAAAATCACCATCATTAACACCAAACAACAGTTCTTCTTGCTCATGTGTTATATGAATTGACTATTTTCATATAGTTATAGATTAACTCAAAATTGATTATTTCAATTGTACATATTTATTTTTGTGATATGAAAACTTAAAAAAACTAAAATACACTTGATCTATTATTTATTGGTTGGATGGTTATGATACTTATACACACACACACACACACTTTGCTATTATAATCCTTGTTAATTAATCATTATGTAATCAAGACCAAAAATAAATTCATGAAAATACATAAATAACCACTGAAAAATTAATTTAAGTATTTGCATTATTCTTAGTTTTATGTATATATGATGATTAAATGGTCTTTTTCTTATATTAATTGTGATTATTATTTATAAGTGAAAAATAATATTAATAGAAATAAAGAAATAGTTATTATTTAAATTGTATATTATAATTTTTGAACATGTAGTTGACGTAAAATTAAAAATTATATAATACAATATATTAAAGGACTATTTTGTAATTTTAAAAAATAAATTTTATTTTATAATTTTTAGAAATTGTCCGAAACAGTACTTAATATTAACTATTCCTAGTATTATAATATACTAAAACTAAATTTGATATCGATCATAAAATTGAAATGAATTGTACGTTTAGTAGGGATGACAATGGGCTGAGTCGGGCCTACCATTAGCAATCGACTTGTGGCCCGATGGGCCATAGATGAGCCAGGCCAACCCAACCCTATTTATAATTTTAAAAAATTAAAAAAATGACGTTATTTTGTCACTTTTAGTCAAAACAAGCAATACCGACCAATAACCCAGTCCGTGAGCTGGTCAACCCAAGCCTGGGCTTGCCAAATTGCCATCCTTAATGTTTAGGGGTTTGCAGAGTGTGTAAAGTAAGGTACAATGGAGGGCATGATTGCACGAGCTTCTTACTTTTCGAGACCTCCCACAAAAAAGTTATGAAACTTCAAATTTCATGCTTTTTGGTCTTGTTTAACAATCAATGAATTGCATTAGTTGTTAGCTGATTCTATTAGCATTTAGTTGATAATGAATTATATCAGATAATTTGATCAGCGGATAACATCAGTCATTTATTAGGAATGTTTGGTAAAATTAACTGTTTATATGTAAAATAACTTATGAAGGCATAACTTAAAAAAATTTATCAGAATAAGAATATTATATCTTAGCATTTTATTCAACATTCTTGTAAGAATTTAGATTTTCAATCCTAATAGTTAGTGGTGCAATTAAGTAAAAAAAGTGAATTTATTAATCACACAAATTTCTTATTTGTTTAGTAATTTATTTAAATTATATAATTTCTAATTATTGTTTACATCTAAAAAATATAAAATAAGATATGCCAATATATTTTAGAAATAATAAACATTGAATGCTCTGATATTTGTTAATAAACTAATAGAAAATGAGAGAGTCCAAGAGTACAAGAACTAATACCTTCCTTTATACATGAAGGAGTGAAATACAATACAATTAAACAACCAGACACTAGATATTCTTTTGTTGCTTTTGACTCATGTTACAAAATATTCAAAGTTTTTGTTGCCAGACCCATATCTCTTCATATTTTTTAAAGCTCACTCACTCCATGTGATAGAGGCCTACTTCGCAAAATGTAGTCTTTGAGGTGAGCTTTTAAGTTTTTGGTGATCTATTCAATTCTAGTGAAGCCACAATTATCAAGCTAACAACTTTTTGTTGGTTGATTGGGTAAAACGCTCTGTTTTGGAGTTTTTTGAATTTCAGTTAACAACTATTAACCAAACAAAATACTCTCAAAAAGCTAATATACGACTTTTCAGGCATCAACCAAACGGTGCTTAGTGTGGTGAGCGGCATTTGAACAAGCAGATCCCTAACATGCAATCCCTCAGGTGGCATAATTATTTTTCCTACCATTGTAGACTTGTGATATAACTTTTATTCTTAATGAAATTCCACTTCCTTTCTTAAGATTTGATAGGGGAAATGATACACTGCTTCCCACTATGGTCCAACTCATTCCATGTGAAGCGACGGAGTCACTCATGTCTCATAATATACATACCTGGCTTCACCTCAAGATAAGGGATCGATCCACTTGTAGGGTCCCTATCATTCTGCTTGTCATACATAAAGGGAAGCTCGTATTCGAGTGAGGGTAAGTTTTGTTCTACTACAAACCGTCTACCTACACGCCTGCGCTAAAATTGTTAGTAGAGTTGTTCGTAGGAGAAAAACAAAATCGTTATTTGTAGGTCTAATTAGTAGTCCAAAAACGAAAAAAAAAAAAGTCTTTGATTGAAGAATATGTTTGAGGCCCACCAACCTAACAAAAGCCCAATATCTCGAAGCCTCGGAATTAATGGAGCACCAGAAACATTAATTTTTGATGTAAACCAAAACAAAAACGAAGAAAGAAAAAGAGGACCCAGAGCTTCCACTGCCTTATAAATCGTGCTTCATAGTTGATCCTAACTAGTCTGATCTAAGTGAGGCTTTCCCCCACTGCAATATTTTGAGAATCAAAATGCAAGTTTAAGCAAAGATTGCATATTTATTACGAGTCGAAAATTGTACCATATATGCATACATACACCGGTACAATTCATACATAAACAATTAAGGATAGAGATCGTTTGAAATGTCAAGCGAACAACTTTACACGCAATACGATGCTTTCTTTTCCAAGTGTACGCTGGTACGCATGCATATGAGCTTCTAATCATTAACCTCCCTAATTAACGTATTAGTTTACTTCTTTAACGATCTTGCTCGGTTAATATTCTGAAAGTTCATCTTTTCTGGGTACTGAATTTCGATTTACTTACAGATCCAAAACATGTGCTCATTTGGGAAATATGATTGATTTAGAATGAAAGAGATTTATTTAAATATTTAATAACTGTGCTTGATGCAATGCGAGGAGGACTGCAATTCCGCTATCACTGCTACACCGTTATGGATTCATGAAATTGTCAAATCAATTTCACCTGATTTTAAGAAGTGGGAAACTGTCATTCAATATACTATACTAAAATTTTGATTCATTAAATGCATTGTTCCGTAATTCTTGGAGATTCGACCGTCAGAAACTCCAATCGCGTTATGGATCCTTTGATGAGCAACTTTGGTGTTCTAAGAAGCAGCATCATTCAATCGGTGAATCATTAAAAAATCTTGTGAGATATTTCTAATTGAGTTTAGGGGTGATTGGTTGACAAAGAATGATGAGAATGAAAATAGAAATGAATATAGTAAAGAATAAAAATAGAGTATACCAACAATAAATTTCATTCCTCTGATAATTTAAAAGAATAAAATATTGCTGAAAATAGGGGAATGAAAATATTATTTCAGTTGATACCAAACATGAGTTTTCATTCTATACCCATACTTTTTTTCCATCACCTCCAAACAAGCAACCCCTTAATAGGGACGGAGCTCACTTGCCTCCACTGCTTCCAAAAATTTTACATAAAAAAATTATTATTTAAAATTTTTAACTCATAAAATATTAAAAATTGCTCTCATTAAAATTTAGCCCTCATTAAAATTTTTTTTTGCCTCCAACAAAATTTCT
>JANIJF010000005.1:62757479-62769303 GCA_024520955.1 Erythroxylum bequaertii
TTGTCCTCCGTTCTCATCTCCGAAGACGCTAACCAAACACTACGTAAGTTTAATATTATCCATCCTTAGTTGGATAAAACACGAAATAGAATATTGGGTTTGATTATTCTGTTATTGTTTTATATTTGTTGAAATTACACTTTATTATTTCAAATTAACAAATGTTTCTTCTTTTTGCTTAAATCATGTTCTACTTATGCATTACAAATATTCTCTTCTTGACTAGCTTATGATTGTCAAATAGATAATACTTAAGAGTACTGCAAATTTCTTTTTCAAGAATTATAAATGACTTTTTTTTGGTAATTAATTATAAATGACTTTTTTCATGCTATTATTTATAACTTAACTATGTGGAAACAATATTGAGAGTCTTAACTTCAATTTAATTAACGGTACATTTGTGATTTATTTTGACAAAGAATTGTTGTAATCAAGACTTTCATTAGTAAAGAGTTGAAAATTTTGTTATTGTGTAAGGACAGAGAATTTTTTTACATGCATTAAATGAATATGAATAACCATGTTGCTTTTAAATGTGAATTGCAACATAATTTTTATTGAGATATTATCTATAAAATATCGCTTTTTAATTTTTGAGTAAAGCCTAACTCGATTGATCTTAATCCGACTTGATCGAATTTTGAGCCTAAACAAATTTAAACTCGAGCTGTAAGTCTTGAGTTCAATCGAACCTTGATCATTATCAATCTTAATTAAAAATAATATAAAAAATTATTTAACCTTTTTTAATAATATGTTTAAGTGAAATATACACTTTTGACCCCAATTAATATAACCAAAAGGAAACTTCATTGACTAATATAAGAGCAATATTGACCGAAGCTTGTAGGACGTAGATGAACCTTGTAGGATCGAAAGTGTGGTGTTATGAAAGGTGTCTAATCTCATGTTTAATAACCAAAATAGGTGCTCTTGAAGGTTGCAATTAAGTTCTTTGTGTGGATCAACTTGCTCCGCCTCCAATATTTCATATATTACATTACATGTACTGTTTTATGAAGATTTGAAGTTTAAAAATGTCAGCCTGATCAAGTTCTAAGAACTTATCACGTGGGCGGAGGTATAAGTCTTAAGGAGCTTACTGAAGTAACCTCAATCATAGAAAAGAAAGGCTTTGATTCCATAACATGCAATAAATATAAACAACTTTTTTGTTACTTCCATAACATGCAAGTAACATAAACTAACAAATTAACTAACAAACAACAGCTAGTAAGACGTTAGCTGCTAAATCCAGTTAACATGAAAATGCTCCACGTGTATAATGTTTGATTGAAAACAATGTGATCTCGGGCGTGGCACGAGATTAAGGTGACACGCAGAGTCCTCAAAGTTCAAAATTCAGCTGTGTTTGACCTCATGCGATCGAATTTCACAATTTTATAAGATTCTTTCAACGAGGCACTGCAATAATTATGCTCCATTGAACGACGTTACATTTCTATCTTCTTGGTCCTCCGATTTTTCGTATTACAAATACGAGACCATCCTTCTCTTTTCTACATCTATGGAGTACGGAGTCCTACAAATTATATTGTATCCCACTTTTTTAAGTATTCATTTTCTTTTATAAAACTTTGAATTAAATGTTTTCTCCTTTATCAGCGCACCAATTTATTTCAAGAATATAGACAAGTGAAACTAAATTGCATCCTATGGACTCCGAAAGTACAAAACACACGTACCTTTTCTCGTGATTCGTATTTCTTTTATAATTTGTTATTAAAATCTAAAAAAATTAGATATATAAATTATGTGACATATTTAATAATCAGTCATATAATAATTTAATTTAAAATAATTTAATAAAATTTCTAATATAACAAAAATATTTGCTATTAATTATAGATCATGTCTACTTTTTGAAAAGGTGCAAAATCGAAATATTTATAATGTTTTAGGGTAGAAATAATGAAAAAGTTTTGAGGCCATTCCACATATATTAGGCAGATCCTTGCCCGAACATTAATGTTCCACGGCTTACGCACCATCCTCCTCCAAATTAATACGAGACAGATTTGTTGTCTTCACGATACAAACCAAGCGACGCCGTCTCCTAATAGCCAAAGCATAAAAAGGAATTAGAGAAAAAAGTCTCGGACTCTCGGTCGTTTTACGTAGCACTGGCACGCGCTTGATCTTCTCCACACGTTAGATCAAGTTGTCTCATTTATGGTTTATCACAGCGAGTAGACGAACTCACTTATAAACCGCGGGTAGTCAGTTTGAGAAAACTCGAAATTAAGAAAAATTTCATTCTCACATAAATTTATCTGAAAATGTACAGCTATTGTCCGAGACACAGACAGACATTTTCCATTTTGTATTTATCGCGTCGACCCCTTTCTTCAGTGAAAATAATTTTCGATCCCTTCCCGTTTTCCCTCTCTTTCACATCTTTGGAGGGAAACCTCTAAAACCCAAAAGCTACGCTTATACCATTCCCCTCGTCCTTACTCTCTTTACTTGCAACAGATCTTCTGGGGTTTAATCCACTTCAATGCTTGTTATTGTTCTAATTTCTGTAGTTGCTCGATCTTCCATAGGTCAATCACCTACACTTCTAATTTGATCTTTTGATGCTTGATTCTGACCCGGGTAAGTGATGACTTAAGACTGTTGGTTTTAGCTCAAGTTCTTAGCTGATTGTTGGTAGTTGCAGCTGTTGTCTACAGTTTTAGGACTTGGTTTGGGTTAAACGAAATGGCTTGTTGCATGTTTCGTTTTGGATGTGGGTTTTGCTGATTCCTGGTGGTTATTGTTCTACTTGAGGTAGTTTTTGGCTAATAAAAGTACTAATTTCAAGTTCTAGGGTTTGGCTAATAAAAGTACCTTCAATCCTTCAGCTGCGTTCAAAGTTGTCCTTTTAGTTCAAAAGGCGATCAGCGTCTGGAAGCTTATTTTGTACTCTAGGTTGAAAAGTATTCCTCGAACTAAATAGTGTTATCAATGTCCGTGCTAAATGCTAGAAATGTTGTATGATATTTTGGAGCCAGTCCTAATTTCATTTGCAAACAATTTGAACCCACTGTGTAGTGACACTGAGGTTTTTTTTTTTTTTCTGATGGAATCTGAGCTTTATTTAAATTTAACTTTTGGGCCTTTTTCAGCTAATCAGTTTCAATTATTTACTTGGATTGGGATCAACTATTTGTGGTACTAATAATCTATTTTTCCATTTGGAAAATCTGTTATATGATAGTATACTCTTTTTTAAGTTACCATATTGTTTCGGTTTAGGTTTTGTTGTTTATCGCCATAGGTTTCAATTATAGATCTTTCTTGGTTAACTTGGACATGTCTTTGTCATCTATTCAGGAAGGCATTCTTATGCTTTTTGTGGTCAAGCCTACTAACCCAAAAGGAGGAAAAGATTACAGTAGATATGCAAACCAAGAAAAGAATTTCTGGTAGAAGTGCTTCGAGAGATCATGCTGGCCCCAAAATTTCAAGAGCTCAGAGGAAAGCATCAGAAAATGTACAAGGTGTTGAAAATAAAACTGCGGAGCTAATAACTTCTTCAGTCAGAAAGCAGAGATGTGGTATGCTGTTTGTCTTCTTCCTTGTAATTTTAATCATGATTCAAAACTTTTCTTTACGTAGTTTTCTTCAGTGCACCTATGTGTGTATATGCTCTCTGAGGGGAAAAAAGAGGAGGATCCATCTCACACAGATGGAGGCATAAATTGTACTTAGATGCTTTGTGGTTTGACCTTGAGAAATAACATGATTAAGTATAAGCAAAGTACTTGTTTTTCACTCAAACTGTCACCAGTGTGACATTAGGGTATTCTCCATTTTGAATGCTTTGTAAGAAACTCTTTTCTCAATTCAGCTGGTTCCCATAATAACAGCTATAATATTTTTCATTTTGTTATTTTCCTGACATTGAGTTCTCTTTGATCGTAATTTTTTGCCTTATCTAGTTTTTTTGTGATCATATTTATTTTAAACTTGGGCATATGTTAATAGTTAAGTTTGCTTTCAGCTGAACTCTTATTCACTACCTTAGTAAGAAGTCATCCTGTTAGATGAGTTATTGTTACTTTCTTTGCAAATTGCAGCTGAACTTACTAGGGAAACAAATTTGAGCACTACATACAATTTGATGCACAATGAGGCCAACGATTCCTCTCTATGTGGTCAAACAGACCATACCGTAATTGTCTAGCCCCTCATAAATCTCCATTTTTATAAGCAGTGTTATCTCTTAATGCTTGTCTACTTTTAACAATGTTATCATCACATTCAGCTACTCCTGTCCTTTCTTAATTTGCTCCATAGGTTCTTGAAGGAGTTGATCAATGTGTTTTGGAGACTATATTTTCTCCTGCTTTTCACATATCTAAGTTTACGGGATGTGATATTGCAAATGGAGGTAAATATCAAAACAAGCTGTTCCCAATAATATGATTTCTGCCGTTTCTCATATGTTGCTTTGTTACTTATTGCGGTGGACTTTGTAGAATTGGTTAAGAGTGAAGACAGTAACTTATATCGGGATTGTGAAAGAGACTATTCACAACTAAATGGGTTGGAAGGTTTCGACAACCTGAAAAATTTTGAATGTGCTAATGGTAAAGTCAGTTAACATGTTAAAAGTGCATTCCCTTCCAATAATATGATATGCCAAAATAACATTGATTCGGATCCTGAACTATTGCAAAATGCAGATGTACAGAGCTGTAGCGATCAGATGCTTGATGTGGATACTAGTTGTAATGTAGATTTAGAAGGAACTAGCCTCTCGTCTGAGGTTTCAGCTATCTATTTTGCCATGAAGAACTCAAAACTGGAATGCGTAGATGAGCATGGTCAAGATTCTATATCAGCTGATATTAGTGTGGAGGATGATGGTCTTGAGGAATTTGATGACTTTGATCCTTTTCTATTTATAAAGAACTTGCCTGAGTTGTCATCAGTTGTGCCTACCTTCCGCCCAGTGCTTCTACCTAGACAGACACGGAGCTGCCCTCCAACCACTCTAGTCTTAGACTTGGATGGTAAGGAATTTACACGATTCTTTTGTTTCACATAGTGAAGATGTAATGTTTAAATTCTGTATTGTTGATCTGTTGCACATTGATAATAGCTGAAAATACACATTTGTAACTATGTATAAAGCGTCATTCCACTTTGGCTAAGAATTTTTTTAATCGATATTAATCGAGAACAATGAAACATTCTTGCTAATTATTTTGGGGTGATGAATTCTATATTGATCATTCAACTATCTCTGTATAATTTATGTTATATCTAATGATTACCGATTGAGTTATACTTAACTAGACTAGATAATAAATAGTATCAAAATATAGGAATCCTATATGAGATACTTTAGAAATCTCAAGTCAAAAGATCACTTATACAATTTTCACAATGAGAATTTTCATAAATATATGAGTAATGTTCTAAATAAAATTCTCATATATGGTTAGTTCAGTGAGATTATTATCTAACTAGCACCCATGATTGTTTAAATATTTCTATAACTTAGTATATGAAATTGACTAATTTCTTCATAAGCAAAAAACATAATGTATGTTAGTCTTTTTATGCCCTATTAATGTCTAGTCTTAAAAGAACAATGATTAGAAACAAATTAAAGAGAATACATAAATACAATGTAATACGTGTCATTAGGCATATACAAATTAAATCCTTATTTACTTTCAATTTACCAATCAATTTATTAAACAATGTAGTATATGGTAAATAGGAGTCAATTCCATGAGAAAAGTTAATTTACTAATTTAGTTTATTTTTTGTAATACCTATAAAAGAGACAATTACATCATAATAATTTTGCTTATACGAAAAGAACTCCAAAACAAAATGTAAATACATAATATCCTCTTTAACCAAAATTATTAATATACAACATTAAAACTTTTAGAAAATAAACTTGCAAAACATTTTTAAAATCACACAATAATTAAAAGCTAGAAAATTATTTTCTTTGTTAATAAGTCGTAATTATTCAAAATATATAATGTTATAATTTTTAATATTGAAATCAAATTATACAAATCAACATTTTTGTTAAGAAATATTCAATAAATAATTTTTTTTAACACAATACAATAAGCTATGCTATTTTTTAAGTTGATAAAAGATTAAACATACATAATGAAATACATCTAAAGAAAAATAAAACTTGGACAGCTTGTGTTAAATCTCTACGAAATCAACATAAACTATTGTAATAATGAAACCTATGAATTTAGCTAGTCCAATAAATATATACAGGAGGGGTGTTTGATGTTTAAAAAATAAAATTAAATTTAGGAATCAAAGAAATAAAACATAAATCTAAGTTGATATTTACAAATGAACAAGCAAGTGTTAAATTCTTGTTTAACCATGTAATTTGATATACTTGAATCATCCGAGTTATTTAATAGGTTAAGCGTAGAAAACTAATCAGTTAGTTCCTACTTGTCTCTCTTTAATTTCTAGAATCGAACTAGCTTAATCCCAGCTCAAAGCACGTTATGAATTAAGAGATATACCCAACCACCAAAAATTTATTCAAAGAACAAATAAATTTTAACTCATACAACCAAATATGAATTAATGTTTTAAGCTTCACATTCATATAATCAAATACGTCTCCAATTATATAAAGAGTATGAATCAGAAATCAAATGATTCGTTCATTGTATAAATATTAAATTAACTCGGTAATAAGTCAATTAATTCAAAAATTAATAATCCAAATATTAAAAGTACATTTCTAAACTAAGCACAGGAAATTATTTTAAAAAAGGAATTAGATTTAAGAAAAACTCATTACCGAGCTTCGATTTCAAACCCCGGATAAACCCTTTCAAGGTCTGAAAAATTCATCAACCAACCTTAGACCGACTCGAAGTAGATGGGATCTAAAGAGATTAGGTTGTGTAAAGAATCTTTGTATTCAACCCTAATGAATGTTACATAGGTACATCAATAAATAATAAAATGAGTAATAAGAATATCTACAATATCTGAACAAACTAGATAAGAAGAGTAGATAATCTATGACTAAGTCATGCCCTATCATGCCCCTGTAAGATGAACGTTCTTTCGAAAACATTCATCTTGTCTCGAAATGTCTCAAATTTGGCTCGAGCGAGTGGTTTAGTGAGTGCATCTGCAGTTTGGTTGTGAGTGGAAATGTGACAAACTTGAAGCTGATTGTTCTGTACTTGCTCCCGGACAAAATGATAATCAAATGCAAGATGTTTCATCTTTGAGTGATACACAGGATTATAACAAACATAAGTGGCACTGATGTTATCACAAAAGATAGTTGGAAGTGTAGGTATATGAAGATGTAATTCCTGAATGAGTTTTTGTAGCCACATGATTTTCGCTGTTGTATTAGCTATAGCTCAATATTCTGCCTCAGTTGACGAGCGAGCTATAGGCCTCTGACGTTTGGAGTACCATGAGATAGGATTTCCACCGAAGTAGATACTGTAGGCAAAGGTGGAGACTTCTAAGTTCATATCGCCACCCCAATTAGCATCACTAAAGGCTTCTAGTTTAAGATTCGTGGAGCGAGATAGCTGAAGGCCATAATCGAATGTGAACTTCAAATACCGAAGTGTTCGTTTTAGCTGTCGAAAATGAGTGTCAGAAAACTTGTTAATTGCGTAGCTCATGTCTGGACGAGTGATAGTCACATATTGTAAAGCTCCTAGAATACTGCGATATAAAGTAGCATCCACAGATGTTGTGCCATCATCTAGTTTTAAGATAGTGGAAGTGCAAAGAGGAGTATGACATGGTTTTGCCTCAGCCATGCCAAAACGATCCAGAAGTTCGCGAATGTAACGACATTGCAATAAGAACAGACCATTTGGATTGGGAATGATCTCAATCCCAAGAAAGTCACTCGAAGTACCCAAATTTTTTAAAGAAAACTGTGTGGATAAAGCTACCATGAACTACTGGAGATAGGACTTTAAACTTCTAGTGAGAAGTAGATCGTCCACATAAACAAGAAAATACATGATGACTCCATCCTTGTGATATATGAAAAGAGATGAATCACTTGTGCTTGTAGTAAAACCATATTGGAGAAGGTAGCTCCAGAGTTCATTATACCACGCTTGAGGTGCCTATTGCAACCCATAGATAGCCTTCCGAAGCTTGCATACGTGAATAGGATAATCCGGATGAACAAATCTAGGTGGTTGTTTCATATAGACAGTTTCCTACAAATGTCCTTGTAGAAAGGCATTATTTACATCCATCTGATGTAATGGTCAGGAAGATGAAAGTGCAATAGTAAAAACCATTTTTACCATTGGATGTTTGACTACCAGAGAGAAGGTTTCCTTGTAGTTGATGCCAAGACATTGACTGAATCCTTTTGCTACCAGTTGGGATTTTTACTTATCAACTGAACCATCTAATTTCCGTTTGATTCAAAAAATCCACATGCAGCCAATCACATTTGTTGCCTCTGAAGGTGGAACCAAATCCCACGTTGCATTTTAAACAAGAGCATCATATTCTAAAAAAGCTTAAGCACGCCATTTAGGATTTTTAAAAGCTTCGATTGTGGATCGAGGCTCATCTGCATCAGGTAAAGAGTATTTAG
Organism: Erythroxylum bequaertii; assembly: GCA_024520955.1. Lineage (NCBI taxonomy): Eukaryota > Viridiplantae > Streptophyta > Magnoliopsida > Malpighiales > Erythroxylaceae > Erythroxylum > Erythroxylum bequaertii. The sequence continues at coordinate 62,766,097 of JANIJF010000005.1, forward strand.
AGGTGGTGAAGATTTTTGGTCGGAAGATGTGATTTTTTGAGCGGGTGACCATGAGATGAGTATTTTGTTGTGGTGATGTTGAGTTAATGATGATCAAATGTGAAGCGACCTCAGGCGAAGGCAGTACAGGCTTAGGAGTTGGAGTTACAAGTCTAGTAGAGATAATATGGTGGGGAGTGGTAGGAAGGAGAATAGGATTATTGTGTGAATACGTGGACTGAACTAGGTGTAGGTATGGAAAAAGATCATCAATAAAATCAACATGACGAGATGTATAAACTTTGTTTGTTTTTGGGTCAAGACAAAGATATGTAAAACATGAGTTTTACATGAAAAATAAAAAACCAAACAAAATGCATTTTACTATCATAGGAGCAAGGACTATAGTAAGGTCATCATCGTTTATTATATTTAGCCCAACATATGATCAACCCTTTTAATTACATCTTCTTCCTTTTCCCTAATTCAAAATATAAGTTCTTGGTTCCAATATGTTGATTCTTCCGCTATTAAAGCACTCCCGATGATAAATTTAATTCCATATGTGTTTTTCAATTAACTTCTACATTTTGTTTTGTTAGGATGGTGTAGATTTTCTTCGCGTTGTTGAATTAAAAGCAGCTACCAAATCTTTCAAAGACGTGTGTTGTATGTTGTAAATTAATGAAGTTCCAAACTTTCGGAATTGTTAATATTGGATCATTATTCTTATGACTGCAGTGGGAAAGAAAAGCTAAAGCAACTAATGGACATGAATGTTATTTCTTTTAAGGCTTTAGCGACAGTTTGAAAACGTTTTGATATAAAAACAATTTGTTTTGTTTGTTGATCAGCCTTTATACTAATAGGGATACACTTTACCTTTGAAGGCTTCATGGAAATGGGTATTTTTCATGTAAAGTGGACAAGATTGCTCAATTTTGACTCCTCTCTTGTAATCTCAAGACACAGGGTAGGGCCAGAGTACCAAGGTCAGAGGATCAGGTCCCGGTTATGTTGGTTAGTGAGCTTGTAATGGATGGCTTAAATCTTCTGACACAGGGTAGGGCCAGAGTACCTGAGCTAGAGGATTTGAAGGCTACTCCTCTTCATTATCTAGGTACTTGAGTTGGAATGTTCCATTTTGCAGCCTCTTAATACTGTTGGAAGGAAGCACTCTGCAAAAAGCTCAAACTTAATCTTATAGGTAAATTGTTTTTTTCCACCTTCAAAAATGCTTGCTTTTACTTTGGAATGTTGAATCATTAAACTAGAGGCATTTGATGAATCAGTCACACTAAAACAAGTTTAACTAGTTAAGTTCTCTAAATTGAGAGCTTGAATTCTCCGAATTGATACTAAACATGTTCTTATCCACATCATTTCCTTCTTTTTTAAACCAATAACTAACGGAATCTTTACCAAAGCAAGCCCTAGTTCCGGAGCCAAGGCCAAACTGTTCGTACAAATCAACATCTATGGCACCCAGCTTTGAATCCTGACTAATATCTGTTGTGGGTCGGTCATATTTTATAAAGAACGAAGTTTAGGTGAATTTGAGGCAAAGATTAACGATCGGAAGCTGCTTCTTGAGGACTGCATGCCCGTGGCACACATCTATGTCCACAATCGGGTAAGGCTTTTATATCCATGAACAAGTTGAAAGGCGACGTTTCATGATCAGGTAATAAGTGACCTACTAAATGGGCGCGGGGTTACTGGGCTCCTCAAAATTTTTAAAAAAATAAATATTATATATAAATATATATATATATATATAAATGAAGTTATTTAGTAATTGAGTCCTCCTAAAATTTAAAAAATTAAATATTGGGCCCTCCTATCTTATATGTCTAGCTCCGTCTCTATCAGGTATGCTCGTACTGAGTTAGACACACTTGTGTCAATGGTGGATATGATCATCTGCGTTGATCATGTAACTCATTGTAACTGCATATTCGAGTTTTGAAATTTAAAGATTGGATGTTGTCACCACACATGACTACGTGGGTAACCACGTATGGTAAACAAAACCTTCTTTTTTTTTAAGAAAAGGATAATTTTAGAAGACAAAAGTTGCATAAATAAAAAAACGTATTCATCGACTACAGTTTGCTTTATAGGATTAGTGTGAGAGTGGTTTTGATATACTTCTAATGACTTTAAAACTCTCTATTTTATCATAAAGTCACTAATTTGAAACACACCTCAGACTCACACGGTTATTATTTGAAACAAATCCAATTGATAGTATCAGCTGAACGGGATTGTTAAAAGATATTATCCCGAGAAGCCATCGTGGCTTATTCTGTTTCGTCAATAAAGTCAATCTGAGCCGTCCAACTAATGCCACTAATTGTGGTCATGCCATCATCTCGATCGCTAGATTTCAATCATCGAAACCTAAAAAACAAGAGTTGAACGTGATCTCTGATGCAGATAAGCATTTCTCTCACTTTTTTCTTTGTCTCTCTCCCTCTCTGTTGGAGGTTTTGTTTCATTCAGTTGACAATTTAGTGATTGACAAACTTACACTTCGCAAGAGAATGGAACCAGGAATGACGAGTCAGCTCAGAGCCAACTCGACTCTTAGTCTGGAACGAGTAGTGACCTGATTGTGGAAATCCCCAGGTATTGTTCCACCTCCTTTTTATGTTTATGCCTGTTTTCCAAATCTAATTTCTCGCAATTGTTCGCCACTTTCATTTTACCAATCTTTACATTTTTATCACATTTACAGTGTCTTTTGTAAAACCATTGGGTTGAAAGTTTCATCTTGATGAGCAAAGGTAAAGGTTTAGTCTTGTGTTTTGGAGATTTTCAATTTATTATAAAATTTTGGTATTTCATTGGATGTAATAACTTATAGCTGATTCTTGGGGCTTTGTTTTTCACTTGGGTTCCTTGAATTTGTGTTTTAAGTCAGGGCTGCTTAGTTGGGGGTTGTTGGATCGGTATTATTTGGGTTTTAAGTTTTCTTTTCTTTGTGCATTAGTGTGAAATCTGGGTTGTAATTTGATTTTGCAATCTGTGAAATTCAGGCATTTCAATCTGAAAGTCTTTCTGATGGATGATGAAACATCGGATATCATGAACCTTGATTTGAACCTGAGACCTGGTCCTGAGGCCTCAGCAGGATCAGTGCCAAGAGAAGCAGTAAATTTGTATAATTGGGTTAATGACCCTAGTGAGAGACTTAGTGAAGAGCTTGATGACCCAATTGAGAGA
>JANIJF010000005.1:62778457-62791365 GCA_024520955.1 Erythroxylum bequaertii
GGCATGATAGGAAGTGTAGTTGGGAAGTAAAGCTGAAAATGTGAGTTTGACCTACTGTACTGTTTTGAGCATAACTCTTTGTGTGGTTATGAAAATGAGGTAAGGTTTGTGCCCAATGAAACTTGAGTTTGTTGACTACATTTTTGTGTGAAATAGGTGTTGTCTAATTTTAGCCTTAAGAGGTTGAATTTTAGCATGGAAAGTTACTGTTAAGGTTATTGTGAACAGTAATCGAACCAATGACCTAAGTGTTTTGATGATTTTTATAGAATTAATTTAGTAGGAATTGGTGAAAATGGTCTTCATGAAAGTTGAAGCCTATATTGGTATCTTTCCATTCCCACTGATTTTGCAATTTTTCGATCTGTATATTGGGAGATATGAACTGTTGACTATTGTCTGATTTTTGTGCACTTTGGTGAAACCTAGCCTAAGTGTCAGTTTTGTGAGCATTCTGATTGGTAGCAATTTTAGCAATTTCTGTGAACTGAATTGTCTTAAGTTATCTCCCGACCGATACAGTCAAAATGGGCCGATACCGACCGGTATTTAAACTTAGTACCAAAACTTAATATACCGTACCGGACTGGCCGGTATGATCCAGTATCAATAACTATGCACCTACCAGCTTGAAGAAATGTGCAAAAAAAAATCCTAATGGTCTCTGCTTTTAATGTTGTCGATAATAACTATTTGCCAATGCTAGGTCCCTATTAATTTTTTCTTACTCTTTGGATTGATATAAAGATAGACCTGTTTTAGACTTTTCTAGGACTTTTTCTTGTCCATTTTTAGAGGTTCTCTCTGTTTATATTCATGAAAGTTAAACTCGTCATTTTAAAGGTTAAAATATTTTTGAAGGTTTTGTGATCGTTATGATGGTGATACTTTTATTAAGATATTGCTTTCTGATTGGTTTAAAAGACTGAGTAAATATAATTATAAGTTTAATAGTGAGTGAAATGTTCTCAAATGCTCCATGGGTGTATGGTATCACGATTTTTGTTTAATTGTGTTAGAATTATTAACTAATTCGAATTGAGTTGGGTGAAGAGCAAAGCTTTCGTAAAGCACGACTGTTCCATTCACAATATTTCAATAAGAGATTTTGTTTAAAAGATTACAAACTCTTCCCTACTTTATGATAACATCGCATAATCTCAATTGTTACATATTGTATAATTTTTTTTATTATTTTACACATGGTTAAAATTATTTTTGTTGTATATTTTATTTATTCTTATCATTTATCTTATTTACACTTATCTAGTTATTCTCGAGTTAAATATTAAGGGGCACTTACTTGTTGACTAATTATTTTCTTCGTGGAGCCTACATTGAGTAGATAATCCCAATCTCAGAAAACAACTAACAACTTCACACAACTAGCAAATTAAAACCAAACACTAGCAAATTCAACATAACAAGAAGGCAATTCCACATATACAAATATGTTATAAAACCCTCTGCCTATATTGTCATTCAACCACATCACAAAATTTTTAGCTACACCCTTGGATTCTACTATTTACTTGGGGTGGAGAAATCAAATACGAACTATTCTAATTACCTTAAATCTTATTAGTATGACGGGATCATTTCACCTTTAGAAGAAGCTCAGACTCCCAATCCGTTGAATACGTCAAATGGAAGAAATTCGACCAGTTGGTTTACTATTTCCTCACTATATCACTCTCTAGCTTAACTACACGACTTACACTCGGGCTTAAAGCACACTTCATGCAATAGTTAGTGTCTTAAAGATCTCTCCTCCTCCAAAAGCTTCACACACTAAAAAAAGGGTCCAGCATTATTATAGACTACCTCAATGTCTCATGTCCATTACTACAGAAGAACTCGTTGCAATTGGAGATTTAATCTCAGATGAAGACCTCGTCATCTTCACCTTAAACAGATTACCTGTATAATTAGAGTCATTTATAACAACTATAGAAAACTGCAACACTGGAATCACCTTTGCAAAACTCAATGCGAAACTTTTGTTCCATGATCATCAACTGATCTTCTTTAATGCATCGCCTCCATCAGATTCAATCTTCACTACCTTCTCTAGCAACAATCACTGTGCCTATGACTCACATGGCAAGGGCAACGGAAGAACACAAAGAGGATGATACTCACTTCTTAACCCTAATTCTCATAGGCATCAAAATTGTCCCCTTGAAACTTTTAATGGACCTCAAAATTTACAAAACCTATTTGGGCCTACATAGTTTATTGAAGCCTAATCATATCAGCCTTTTCTTATTTATATCCAGCCTAACACCAATTTCAAGCTCAAACCTAACATAACTCATCTTATCTTAAGTCCAATTTCAATAATAAATTATCTACCCAATGTCAAATTTGCTAGAAATAGGGATATATTACTGCTCATTGTCACTTTCAGTATTTTGAATCACGTAATTGATCAATTGGATTATGTCATAATACAAATAATATCACCAAAACCTTCTCTGCCATGAATATCCAATAAGATCATGACCCATCTCCCTTCAACACCAATAATGTTACTAAATGGTTACTAGATACTAGAGTCACTACTCATATGACTCTAAATTCTCATATCGTAGAATTTGTCATACCATATGAAGGTTCCAATGAAATAGTTATCGGTAATGAATATACTCTTCCTATTTCGTCCACTAGTACCTTAGTCTTTCCTACTCATTCTTGTAATCTTCATCTTTGTGATATATTGATTGTTCCTTAGATTACTACTAATATTTTATCTATTGCAAATATTTTCACTGATCAATCTTGCGTCATTGAATGTAACCTGTTTGACCATATTATGAAGGACTTCAAACCTAGGATACCACTCCTTATGAGTCCCATCTATAACAACCTCTCACAATGAAGATTCCACTACATTTCACAAATCTTGTTGCTCTTACAACGACTTCAACTTTAAAAATTTGTGCCATCAATGTCTTGGTCATTTATGTTGATCCAAACTATCTAGATTAGGTCATATCTTGCCTTTTGATTCAAATGTCATCAATCCATGTACTTCTTGTCTTCAAGGAAAAAGTGTTTGTTTTTATTTCCTATGTTTTCTCGAATTTTTTTAAAACCTTGACAACTAATTCATTTAGAGACCTTCTTTGTCTTTTTCCCACTTTGTTTACCAATACTTCATTATCTTTGTAGATGACTTTAGTCATTTTACATAAAATTTTTCCTTTGACCTAAAAATCATTCCTTGCTTCATTTTCAAACTTTAAAACCACCACTAAAAATCTCTTCTCCACTATTATACAAACCTTTCAATGCGATAGAACTCCCAAACTCACCAAAGGCACTATTACTCACTTTCTTCTTTCCAATAGTATCACCCTTCACATCTCTTATCCTTATTCACCCCAACAAAATGGTCTTGTTTAGTGTAAAATTTGTCACATAATTAAAACCAGTCTCACCCTTCTCCTTCATGTCTCTCTTCCCAAGTTCCTTTGGTTTGAAGTATTCACCATTATTATCTATCTTATCACTCTATTACCCACTCATTCTTCATCACAAATCTCCATATACAGTCCTGTATTGTACTAAACCTGACGTTACTCATCTTCGGGTATTTGTTTATGCCTATTTTCCTATCTCGTCTTTACCTGTTTAGACAAACTTACACCAAAGTCTATGCAATGTGTTTTTCTCAGTTATGTCTCTCAATATAAGGGTTATCGATGCTTTGATCTCATCACCTTTAAACTTTACATTTCTCGTCATGTACATTTCCTTAAACATCTCTTTCCCCATAAAAATCTACTTGTGTCATCCTCCACCTATCTTTCCTCCTCGCCCATTTCTTTTCCTTTACCTTTTCCACCTATATTCTTTATCTCAAACTCATCACATCAACTTACTCACCCTATGATAACACATACCTAAAATTATACACGTACCTCTCGTAACTTTTCTGATTATATAGCTTATAGCCTCACCACCCAAAATACTCCTTGAGCCCCTACATCCTTCACTCAAGCCAATAAATTTCCTCACTAGCATCAAACTATGCTTGAAGAGTTCAGTGTTCTCTATTGTAAAAACACATAGACTCTTGTTCTTCCTCTAACAATTACAAAAATTGTCAACTATAACTGGGCTTTTTATACCAAAAGTAATCGTGATGGTTCTCTCAGACATTATAATGCTCGTCTTGTAGTCAAAGGTTATCATCAAATCTCATATGTTGATTATACTACCACCTTTAGTCCTATTGTCAAACCTACCACTATTTGCATCATCATTACCTTAGCAATGTCCTATAATTGGCCTGTTCGCCAATTTGATGTTAATAATGCCTTCTTTTATAGTTACTTATGGGAACTTGTTTACATGGCTCAATCTCCTAGCTTCATATATCCACACCATCCTTACTATGTTTGTAGACTCCATAAAGCCTTATATGGTCTCAAACAAGACTATCAAGCCTGGTTTCATCGCCTAAGCTAGAAATTTCTCGATCTATATTTTAAGCCCTCTAAACCTGATACCTATCTCTTCATTTATAAATCTAACTCTTATATAACCTTTCTCCTAGTTTATGTAGATGATATCTTGGTCACCGATTCTTTGCCATCCTTCATTATAACACTTATACATTTTCACAACTCTATTTTGTTATGAAAGACTTTGGTGTACTTCATCACTTTCTATGCATTGAAGCTCACACCACTTTTTTTGGTCTTCTTCTCACTCAAACACAATATACCAAAGACCCACTTCTTCGAATTGACTTTGACAAATCTAAACTTGTTCATATATCCATCACTCCATCTCTCCCCTTATTTAAAAATCACAGTGTTCCCCTTTTTTATCCTACTGAATACTATAACACTATTGGTGCTCTTCAATATCTTTGCTTCACTTGTCCTGACATTCAATTTTTTGTCAATAAGGTATCTCAATTTTTAAAGTATTCCATTGACATTCACCGGTTTGCGGAGAAACGGATTCTATAATATCTCCACTCCACACCTTCCTATGTCAGTCACTTCACCAAATCTCCCTCCCTCTCTTTACAAGCCTAGTGTAATGTTGATTAAGCTGGCTGTCTTGATGATCAATGATCTACATCTAATTATTGTGTATTTTTTGGTCCTAATCTTATTTCGTGAAGTGCTAAGAAGCAACCCACTATTGCTCAATTTAGCACTAAAGCTAAGTATTAAAACATTGCTCTTGCTTCTGTAGAATTACGTTGGATTACTACTCTTCTTGGTGAACTGGGATTGTCTAACCTTCAACCTACCCTTTGTTGTGATAATCTTGATGCTACAATTCTAGCCTCCACCCTGCAGGTTTCTTATGCTCATATAAAGCACATTGAAATTGATATCTGCTTTGTCCGTGATCTAGTCACTAGCAAAACTCTATTCAATCGAGATATTTCTTCTTTTGCTTAGATTGTTGATATTATGACTAAAGCTCTTTTCTCTTTAGCATTTCATCAATTTCAAGACTTCATCTTGTGAGCTTGAGGGAGGATGATAACATCTTAGAATTTCAATTGCTACACATTGTATAATTTGTCATTATTTTACACAAGGCTAAAACCAATTCTATTGTATCTTTTATTTATTCTTATCATTTATCTTATTTACTCTTATCTACTTATTCTCATGTTGTATATTAAGGGACAATTATCTTGTTGACTAATTATCAAATACAAAACCTTTTCCTAATATTATTTTTGTTTTATCACTTTGGATTAACAGGTGTTGGTAACGTGAACGTTTTTATGAATCTTTGTTAATATGAATTTTACTCTCCAGTGATGGTTTATAATATGTATTTTAATTGAAAGTTATCTTTTTTGAAAATTTATTTTAATTTTAATTGAAAGGCCCTGATTAATTAGTATCATCATTTAATGCGTTTTATTTTTGGAAAATATGCATGACTCTCTTGATTAGGGTGGATAGGAAGCTTTTTAAAAAAAAATCTCAAACAAAAATATGCAGATCTACTGATCTAGACCGTATGGCATTATTATATTTATTTTAACAGATTCTCAGGATTCAGGAGATGATCGGTTGGTGTGGATCACAATTACACACAACTTGACGCTAATTTTTTGAGAAATTTCCGTTTAGAAAAGTTGACAGAAATTGAAGGGATGTGACTACCAAAAAAATGTTAATTGAATATTGAACCTAGAAATATCGTCCATTTTGACCACTTATTGATACATGCGAAGCCGATGATCGGTGTCATGTAAAAGTTGCGTGTTCTTCGTGAAAAATGTCAATAAATTGGACTAGCCTATAAAAGTTGCACGTTCTTCATGCAAAAATGACAGTTAACTGGACCAACTAAAACTAAAAAGTAAAGGTATAAACTTTGCATGTTGTTTTGTCACGTGGTTTCTTTCTATGTCGTTCATAAATTGAAAGAAAGGAGGTGTAATTTCCCTTTGAATGAGTTCCACAATTTAGGGTTCGAAACCTCATGTAAACAATTCCGTCCTTGATATGAGCTATAATATTGAAGATAGATATGAACTATTCCCCTAGATTAGGGCCTCATATAAGGGAAAGATCAGAACCCTGGGAGATATAAAGTGAATGAAGTAGTGTCTATAGATCATTGACTTGTCAATATATATTTGCATAATCTTCGCAAGAATTGACTTATTGATATGTGGCTTGCGTATTAATTAATAGCATCGGAAGACAGAAGAAGTGTTTCCACCAACCTAATTATTGTTGGAACGTAATGATATTAATGATGAGGAATGAGTGGCGGTATATTTGATACATGGTGTAATCAAGAAGAAAGATATTTACGTTTTGACGATTCTTCAATTATGTCACAAGATGCCTTTTAGAAATGAGGTCCTTCTCGTTTAATTCTCTATACCTTACCAATGTCTAGGTCCCTTTACTTTATAAACATACCATTCGCAAGAAACTTTTTTTTTTATGGTACATGTGTATCTGCAACTTTTCAATCATTCAAAAATTGCATATCAGATTAAATTACAAATATGTTCACAAATTAACCACTCTTAATTCAAATTAATTCGGCAGACTGCCCTTATTTGAAACTTTTCCTATATTAATTAATTTCTAATTGAGTTATAAAAATATACAAATTATTGACTTTCCATAATCACATGCAAGTTAGGATATGTACCGAATAAAGTACTCTTTTTCTTGAACTGCCCTAACCTAAGCTAAGTTTTTCTTTTGCACCCATTTTTAACCATTGACAATTCTCGAACATGTATGTACTGCAAATAGAGCAAACGGCGCACTTGCACAGCGAGACATGTGGCCTTTAGACATCCGATAGATGCTTGCTTGGAAGCGTCGCAATACATAAAGGTCATTTTGGCCCGCTGATTAGATGTTGAGAAATCAACTATTCTAAGTGTGTTTTACACCTGGACGTCTATTTCAGTTTTATACAATTTGGATTCAAATCAATCAATGAATTTTGATGCGGATTGCTTGGCAGAGTATTATAGACGTTGAATTCAATTTTGTAAATTATACAATTGATTATCATGTTTACATCGTGAAAACAATCAACCAGGAAGGAGTCATATAGAATAGAACAGAAGAGGCCCTCATTAAACTACCCCTCCTAATCCAGGCAAGGGAAAACCATACATCGATCATAAGTAGATTAAGCGATACATTAATATGCACTCCAGAAGTCAAACTGGTATTGTAAAATTAAGAGTTATAAAAAAATTGTTTAGATATTCAATAATTTTAATAATCAATTGAATTCCTTAAAACAGGTCCAGCTTCATGCAGTTTCAATTCCTATAAGACATTAATTTCTAACATCTTAAATCTTCGAGAAAATGAAATAGAGCTTAAATGGGTCAACCAAACTTAAAAATATACATTGGACTAACTTACTTAAGATAAAAGGACTTAAAGAAAGTGAAAGAGAGAATTTGTATTTTGTTGAGTGTGATTGCTGTCTAAGTATGAACTCATGTTCATACGAAAGAACTTATACTCAAATAACCAAATAAATCAATAAGAACATATTAAGGTACATAATTACAAAAATAAATCAAGAGTGATATTGTGACAAATAAAGGTTATTACAATTAATATATAATAACTAACATCCACCTTTAAATTCAAGATAACTAAAGATCGGTTAGTTGGGATTTGAAGACGAGAGCATGAAATTGGTGAATGAACTTTGATGAAAATAATAGCAATCCAATCTTTAAACGACACAAAAATAAGATGAATTGTACCGTGAATAATAAGATATCCTACAAAGGGACATTCATTCTCAGTGTATTTGTTACGCTTATGGAAAATATTATTCCAAGCAATGTTCATAATACTACGATTATTATAATAGACGATAGTACTTGATGAATGTATATATGATGCACATATCTTGAAGTAACCAACTTACCTAAATAGGTTCACAGGTGGTATCAAACATGACTTGATATTCATCTTTAATACTATTGTGAGATATAGCTATTTGTTTTTAGACGAAGAGAATAATTAAGTCGTAGAGTGTTGATATGTAATATTACCAACCTAATCAATATCATAATAAGTTTTTAGAACAAGAGATGAATATTAAAAAGAATGAAGACCACAAAATATCATCCCTTTGAGATAATAGATGATGCATAAGACAATAACATAATGAGTAGTACATGGAACTAACATGAGTTAATTAACAATGTATAAGATGACATGCACAATGTTTGATTGAATGACCATAAATAAAACTTCCAACTAATTATCAGGAGAAAGTTTCATCATTGAGAAGAGCATCATAACTAGCAAAATAAATGAATAATGAGCATTAGATTTTTAAAAAGAGTGGATAATTTTATAAGATATGAGACTTATAGAAAAAATAAGGTTAATAGAATTCTTGGCTTAAGTCGAGTAATATTTACTGATTGGAGGAGACTTCAAAGTTTTAAAATCAAGAATACCTTGGAAATTATCATTAGTAATAATCATATTATTGGCATAAAGGACGAATATAATGCATCCCCAGGTTGTCTTATAAAGAAATAGTATATGATTGTGAGGATTGAATTTAAGACCAAGCTGAGACACAATGTTGCTAAACTTGAAAGACCAAGCTTATGGTATTTATTTAAGGTCATAAATTCTTTCGTCAATAACAAACCTTATTAGGTGAATGATTACAATAAGAAGGCATTTACATATATACTCTTAAGATAAGTCACTGTTAAAAAAAATAAAATTTTAACATTTATTTAAAACAAATTTTATTGCTTTATAGTAGCTTTTACTACAAATATTCAAATAGAAATAAGATGAGTTATTGAAGTAAAAGTCTCTTCATAGTTAGTGTCATATTTTTATGTGAAGTCTCTTGCGATAAGTTTTACTTTATATTGTTTGAACATTTCCTCAAATCTTGATGTTATACACATATTTACAATTAATCATCAATTTTTCATATGACAAGTTAAACAAATCTTAGATACATTGATCAATTAGCACTTGAAATTCTTCTGTTATATACCAAATCCTAAATATATTGATCAATTAGTATTTGGAATTCTTCTATCATTCCTTTTTGGTATAAAGGATTAGAAATAGCCTCATAATATGTGTAAGACTCACAAAATGTAGTGGTAGAACAAACATAATTATAAAAAAGAATAAAGGATTGACTTACACAGGTAGATCGACTTAGGATACAACAAAAGTGAAGCATATAGAGTAAGAGAAATTGAAATTAAAGTTTTAATAGGTTTTACAATTTGAGGAGATTCTTTTAAAGAGGCAGAAGGTTAGTCCTTATTAAAAGAGCTATAACTTGTACAATTTCATTAGGGAATAGAAGAATATGAGGATTAAAAAGAAGAGATCGATGTAGTAGGTTTGTCAATTTGAAAGAAAGATATAGCTGCCAATATTTTATATTATCAAAAAGTAACATAAGGAGAAATTTGAAGATGTTTGAAAAGAAGATTACAATAATAATAAACCTTGTGTTTGATATCATTTCTTATAAATCAATGGAGTCATTCTTAAAGCTCTAATTTAGTGTACTTAAGAGATTGAAGAAAAATGAAACAAAGACTACCAAATACTTTAGTGTACAATAATCTAAAGGATAATTATATAAATGTTCGTAAGGAGAAATACTGCCAATGATTAAAAGAGTGTGATTGATTATACTGACAATAGTATCATCAACTTCTCTCCTAAAAGTTTTAGAACATGATGAGGAGACCAAAAAGATTCTAACCATATTTAAAATATATTTATATGTTCTTTCTATAAGACATTTTGTCTTTGAACTACTGATCCATTATGAGATAAGAATTGGAGAAGAGTGACTTATATGTATTCCATGACATTATTAATATGAAGTGTTTTGATTTTACAAGAAAACTAAGTATTAATCATTTTTTCTAAACTTAAGTGAATGAAAGTAAACTCAGACCTACTTAATATAGAATAGTTATTAATAAAAATCACAAAATAATATAACCACACCACGTAAGTGTGAGGAGTGGGAACTTGTATATCATGATAGACTAAGTAAAAGAGAGTAAAAGAAATATAAGTAATATTATAAAAAGATAAAGCTTTTTGTTTTGAAAGCTACATGAAATATAATAAACCTTATCTATTTTAACATAACCTAAAACACCACTATGATTTCTTAATTTACAATTAGAAAGATGACCTAAACAAGTATGCTAAATATGAGAAGTAACAGTTACAACAATGTTGTTAAAAGGAAGAAAAAGAGGTAAGTTTAAATATTCAACCAACTTTATATACCTAGTCCTAGTGATTTCTCTCATTTATGAATCCTATATGAAATAATCACGAATTTAAAATTTTACATTAGCATCAAGTTCACATATTTGTCAAATAGATAACATATTTAAGGACACTTTTGAAACATGAAAACATTTCGTATGTGAACAGTTATATTCAGGGATGATAAAAGGTTGAGTCAAACTGGGCTCACTATCGAACCAATCCTCCTTACAAATGATCCTAGCCTAATCTAAAACTAATTCTGGCTTGTGCTATGTGGTTTGTATTTGCTCGGGCCATCCTAAAATAACATTATTTTAGTGTAACTAACTAAAATCATGTTGTTTTAGTCTTAAATTTTTTGAATATATAAATAGAAAATAATGTTATTTTGAATAATTAAACCAAAATGACATCATTTTAGGAGAAAGGTTCAAGTTGTTAGGCTTTCAGAGTAAATTCGAGCCTAACCTATTATCTTCAAAATCAACCGTGTCAAGCTGGACATAATTATTATCGCTAGTCATAGTTAAAATATATGCAATAATTAGATGCCCTTTGGATGTGAAGTTTGAAGATTTATAGGTCATATAATTGTAGCATATGGGATTAAATAACCATGAGGCAGAGTTACTTGAAGTGACATATAGGGTTTGTGAGGTTGATTTACCGATATATTGTTATAATTGAAGAAGATCATATATTTCTTTCATAAAACTTAACATAACTGTTGTCTAAAGGCTTCTTAATTGTAATAGTAGTAATATAGGTACAAGAAGGCTAAGATGTAATGCATTACCCAAAATTTTTCTTATGTTGTCATCATCGATGACTACAAATAAAATGACCATATTTTTTTTAGTATTTTCAATAATTATTTCAAGATGAATTATTGGTAGAATTAGATAATGCAGGATCTTTATAAGTAGTTTTAGAAGATAATTGGTTAACTAAAACTATTTTACTTAAAGATGATGCTTGTTTAGCTTGAATACAAAATCTAGGGGAGTCTCCTAAAAAATAAATTCCTAATGATATCAATCTTAAAGATTAATATATGCTTTAGCATTTTCAACAGTAGACTATATTGAATCATAAATAACTAATTAATCCTACAAAACTTGTAGTTCATGTCCTGATTATTGTTGCATATAATGAAGTCAACAATAAATTTGAAATTCATGAATGTCATTAAAGATCTAACATCGAGATTATAGTAAATTTCAAACCTCTTTGTAATGTTAAATTATAGAAAGTTCATTTAGATGATGTTGAAATAGATATTAGCGTGTTATAGAATTAAATTAAGATATTATGGTTCTTTCAACCCCATTTTTCTAATCAATATTTAATGTAATTTTCTTCATCTTTATTATTTTTCTTGGTAGATTTTGAAATCCTATCATTCACAATATGCCATCTTGTTTCCTTTTAAGAAATTACAAATCTCTTAAGTCCATAAGTCATAATTAGATCTTGCGCAAAATAATATTAATTGACATGAGAATTTGTTTAGTGAGATCCATGGTGTAAAAGATATTAAAGCTAAAAAAATGGAGACGTAAATGGGAAAGATTAATAGTCAGAAGTAGAATTTGCAAAAATGAAAGGAAAGATCACTTGTTCCTATTACTCTATTCACATCCTGTTCTATGAGTATCTATCCATTTAATAAATGAGATTTACAGAAAATAGATGGATGAATACTCATAGAACATGATATGAGCAGAGTAACGGAAACAAGTGATTTAAAAACGAACCAATGAACCAAACAAGATGACGTAGCATCACTAAAAAGGTGACACATGATCGCTACAAAAGCATCACATGGCAAATAATGACAAAGACTCATGGCATATGAATGAATAATATATTAAATACTAATTAAGATGTGTTGTGTAACATGTCACTCTAATGTTGTGTTTGGTTAGCGTCTTCAACAGATAGGGACAGGACGAGATGGAACAGGACAGGACGAAACAGAACAAGAATTGAAGACAGTGAGATGTTTGATTGTGGTGGACAAAACAGAGATAATTGTCTTCGTCCTGAATACAAAAATGTGTTTGGTTGCCGAGGACAGAACAGAAAATAGTGTTAATGACGGAAATGCCCCTATAGTATAATAAG
>JANIJF010000005.1:62888179-62898190 GCA_024520955.1 Erythroxylum bequaertii
ATCATTGCATATAAAAATTTCTTGAAACGGTACCTGTACAGTTCCGTTCTAGAACTCAATCCGGTACCAAATCCAGTACGGTATTCATACATTAATTGCTGGGCAAGCTTTCAAATTCTTCAAATGAACAGTGATCGGCGCATCCATGAATGGAGGTAACAAAAGAAGTGTACTCTTGTTCAATCCTCAAATGAGAAATATTCGTAATCTTTGCTTCATTGATTTTCTCATCTGCATCTATACTTTAAACCCACAATAAATTTTTACAAAATAGACATACCTCCTTATATTAAAGTTGTCAATTCATTTTCAGTAGCTGCATGTAAACTTGTTCTTTTTGGAAAACAGTCTCTCAAGTGAGTGTCCCTCATACATATTTATATCATTAACATGATCAATGAATTCTTTACTAAGTGAAGTTCTCAAAGCAAGAGAGCTTTTTTTACACTTAATCGTTTTCTCTATAGTTCAATATTTTTTGGAGTATCTACAAGAACTTCGGAATACCATTTTTATAAGACTCATCCATACAAGATTCTCAATACCATACTATATTTTTTTAAATGTTTCCACTATTTGTTAATTCCATTTCTCTTCACAACTTTCAATCTTCTCTAACAAAACAAATAAAATTTGATAGACAAACTAATAGAAATAGTAGTAAAAGTGCTTTAGCGGATCTCTAATACTATAAGAAAATAACAAAAAGAAAAAAGAAAAAATGTATAACTAACAAAAAGAAAACAAAATATTTTGAAGAATAAAATTTTATTATAAATTTGGAAATATGAAAATCGTTTTATAATATTCTAATTTATAAACTTAAATTTAATAAACGTCTTCTAAAACCACTCTAATTAACATGCTTCTCCTAAAAGAATTTAGTAAGATGGCAATAGGCTGCCTTATGGGCCTAAATTTAGATGTTTTTAATGAGCTGACCTATGGACAAATTAGGCTCAAACTAATCCGATATTCAATTTTTCTAGTTTGTTTAGAAAAGTTAGGCTTTGGGCAAGTCTGGGCTGAGTCTGGACAACTCAGGTCTAGACTCAATTAAAAAAAGACGTTACTTTATACTTTTATTTTAAAAAAATGGGAAAGCGGCTCATTGATTGGCCTATTGTTATCCCTAAAATTCAGTTATTTAACTTAAAGATTTGATTAAAAAAAACTTAAAACTCTTTATTCTCAGTTCATAACGAATTTGTCTATTCCAAGACAATAGAACAGAATGATAATTAAGGGGTTGTTTGTTTCCATTTTTTTCTTCCGTTTTTTTTGTCGTTTTTGTAAAAAAGAAAAGCAGCTAAGTAAAACGTGTTTGGCTTACTTTGTTGTGATTTTTTGTTTCTAAAAATAAAAAAATCACAACAGTTTTACATAAACCAGAAAACATCGTTTCTCTGAATTTTGACAACATATTTTCTTCTACAGAAAAACAACATATTCCTATTTTCTATCTCGAATAATAATAATAATAATAATAGTCCAAAATTTATAATAATTATTAGTAATTAATAATTAATAATAATAATAATAAGATAATTAATTTGGTATAATAAAATTAATAATATTAAAAATAGTAAGTACAAAATTTATAACAATAATTAATAATAAATAATAATAATAATAATAACAATAAATAAATAATAATACTAAATTAATAATAACAAGAATAACTTATTAAAAATAATAATAATAATAATAACTTATTAAAAATTAATAATAATAATAATAATAATAATAATAATAATAATAACCAAACATATTTTTGTTTTCAATTTTTTATTAGAAATCTCAATCAAATAAGTTTTTGTTTTCAGTTTTTATATTGTAAAAATCAACTAAATAAGTTTTCGTTTTTTTTTTTAGAAAACAAAAACTAAAAACAGAAACAGAAGTTAAAAATAATAACAAAAAAATAAAAATATAACCAAACCACCCATTAGACTGCTACTAAACTAAAGTATCAACAGTTTGCCGCGGGGAAAAATGAATTAGACCTTTAGAAATAGAAATCTGTCTGAATACTCGAGTTATGATAGCCTTGAAAAAGCCCATGAAATAAAGCTAGCTTTCTGGTGAGCAAAAGCTTTGCGATGAAGATTCTGCAAAGAGTAAGCAATGGAAAATAAGTGAAATTATGTTTCTTGAGATCCCACCATACCCAACCAGAGTACAATAACTCTTTTAAAAACCTGCTCTTTATCAGCTTAGTTAGGTAAGAGAAATGGGGTTTTTGTAAAATTGATTACTGTGAGTGCACCCGTGGGGCTTCCGAGTTGCCATTATTATAGCTCCTTACAAACTCTTCTGAAAGCCCATATGACTTTTAAAAACTTGTGGTTTAAGAAAAGCTGCATTCACTTCAATTGATGCGGAATTGCTCTTTCTAGATGCAAGATTATCCAATGGTAGATGACAAGAACCATGTTTCATTTTATTTGAAATGCTTCCTTGTTAACGCATGTTGGCAGTTCATTGAACTCTGCAACTCTAGTTTTCTATTTTCTGTCAAGTTGTGGTGCATTGATACCTGTCATGAACACATGAATTATGTTCATTACCCCTTGTTGAAACAGGGGGTGGATGCTGTTGAGAATCACAATCTGTCGTTAGATAATGATTTGGTTCATGGAAGTTCAGTACCTAAAAATGATAATGAAATCCAGACAAAGGGTACTTTTAATGCAGAAGAAATTTCGCAAGAGCTTTTTGTACCTGTGCCAAAAGCTGGAATGAAATTCTCTTCTCAGGAAGAGGCTTACGATTTCTATGAAAACTATTCTAGAGGAATTGGTTTTCAAGTAAGGAAAGCAAAAGTCCAAAGATCAGCCAGTGGAGCAATCAGAAAGCGATTCTTCTTTTGTTCAAGACAAGGGTTTCGATCAGAAAAGCAATACAACAAGAAAACAAAGTACAAAAGAAGAGAAACTAGAACTGGTTGCGAGGCCAGGATCCAGCTTACAGTAGAAGATGGAAAATGGCTGATTTCCCAATTTGTAGAAAGGCATAACCACTCGCTTAGTGTTCCAAGGAGTACAATACCATTATCCAAATCACTGGAGGTGAATGCCGACAAAAGAGATGGTAAGGCAACAAAATCTGCGGAAATTTACAAGATGGGTATCGTATCCTATGTGCAAAAGAAGGAAGAAACTAACCTACGTCCCGAAGATGCTCAAAGTTTGATAAATTATCTGAGACAGTTGCAGGTGGAAGATCCATTATTCTTCAACACAGTCCAACTTGATTCCAAGTGTCGCGTGACTAACATCTTCTGGAGGGATGGTCAGTCGAAGAAAGACTACAAAATCTTTGGTGATGTTGTTATTCTAGACACAACATTGAAAGTTGAAAAATATGACATGATTTGTGCAGCATTTCTGGGAATCAATCATCATCGGCAGCTTATAGTGTATGGCTTTGCTTTTCTGCTGGATGAAAGCATGGAGACATATATTTGGTTGTTTGAGACATTTGTGGAAGCAATGGGTAGACAACAACCTAAAACTATTTTCACCGATGAGAGGCTGGAAATGGGTGATGCAATAAAATCTGTGATGCCAAAAACACAGCAGAAAATTGGTTTATGGTATATCATGACGAACGCATCAAAGCATCTAGAAAGGCCTAAGCTGGTTGGTTTCAGATGGCTCTTGTATCAATCCATCTTTAAATGTGAAACAGAGGAAGAATTCGAGGTAAGATGGAATTTCTTACTTCAGCACCTAGATCACTGTCAAAGTCCATGGGTGGTCAATCTGCATGCGTCTAGGGAAAAGTGGTCTCCTTTATTCAGTAGAAATTCCTTAGCTGACATTGAGTACGATTATGCTTTCAAAGATTTTACAACTGAGGGTGCTAGTTTGTCAACACTAGTTCAACAATATCTAGAAGCATCAAAGCGGCTTCGACTGGAGGAATTATTGGAAGATTGTCGTTGCGAGGAGGTCATAGCTTGGATGATACTAGAGAACAGTTCAATTGAGAAACAAGCAGCCGGTGAATACACCGATGCAGTCTTCAAAATCTTTCAGGAGGAGTTGCATAAAAACAAGTTCTTCCGAATAGAAAAATTTTTAAGCAAGGGCAATGAGCATGTGTTCAAGGTCAAAGAGATCGGAAAGGATCACATTATATTTTTTGTGGTGCTCAATAACGGTAATGATTGTAGCATAGGATGTAGCTGCAAGAAATTTGAATCTGTTGGCATTTTATGCGCCCACGCCCTAAAGGTGCTGGAAGCAAAACAAATCTTACAGATTCCGCATCAGTAGATATTAAGAAGGTGGACTAAATCTGCCAGAACATCGCCCTAAGATGTTTGGCACTTTCAATTTCAACCTCCAGCCTAGGACCAATTAAAACTAACCCTACCTACTATAATCACCGTTAACTCCACGTTCTCGTTAACCTTTCATTACTATCTGGCTTGATTTTTGGGAATCAATAAAGTTGTATGCCTTGTGTATCCATGATTTGCTTGCGAGCTTAAAGTAGTTTGTTTACATGGTAATGCGATCTGGCTTGATTTTTGGGAATCAATAAAGTTGTATGCCTTGTGTACCCATGATTTGCTTGTGAGTTTAAAGTAGTTTGTTTACATAGTAATGCGATATTTTTGGTTCAAATTTAACTTGAGCTATTATACGAATAACCAATCAATTACTCGTCCATCTAACAGTAGCATCTCTTTGTAGATATTAACATCCAACACTTTTATTCACGCTAAATAATTCATTCAAGATTTACTACCCTCAAAAACACGAAATTTGAGGTTGACCTGAAAAGAATGTAACAGATAGATGTTGTGGATGCTTATTCTTTTTTCTCGTTTCTGCTCTTTCATACCTATACACAAATGCTATGGTATCTAGCATGGAAACTACTCTTGCTTGTTCATGAAGAAAAAGAAAAATCAGTGGTTTCTGGCGCATTTCATCCCAGCCTCTTATAGGTTGCAAAATGTCCATCTACCTATGTCTCTTTCGATTTTCATTTATCAAGAGTTGCGCATAAAGAATCTCATTCCATGTGTCTGGCACGCCAGGAAGACACCAATGACTGCAGTCTTGGTAGAGCAGAGGTGATCTCCTTTCCTCCTTCGATAAGTTCTGTTTCCTATAAATGGAAGGATGCCCATCCTTCCTGTAATCTGTCATTCGTGTTACATTTAAGTATGTGACATGAGTTTTCATCCCTCTCAATACTTTCTCCAGCACTTTCATCTTGGGCTCATATTCCCTTAGGTATGTCACATTCTTGATAGGCCTAACCTCGCTATCACATGCCCCACCGGAGTTCCATTGTCCTCCGCTACACCAAGACAACGCAACACATCTTTTGAGTTACTTAAACAAAACATCTAACGATGCTAAAATATGGATTAAGCACAGAGGAAAAACAAGAAATGGTTCCTCCGTTTCCACATAAAAAATGAAATCATGACCTTGCTGTCATTGAACAACTAATATTTTGATTTTTGAGCAAGAAAACAGCTTTTGTAGAAGTTACATTCTTAGAAAACCAATGCCATTAAAAAGGAGAAGCTATCACCAACCCACTATATTTAAATCGTACCTGAAATGGGACTCCGAATATCCTCTAAAGAAGACCAGAGACTTCATTGGATTTATATTGCCATCTATCCATCTGGCCCATGTAGTCAAAGCTTTTCTAAATGCCTCCAGAACATTCAACTCTTTATACACATGACTCCCTTCTTGGTAGTAATCTTTCCTGGAAATAAGGATTAACTGCTTAGATTACAATTATAGAACTACAACCTCAACAAGAATTTTCAAACTTCAAACTAAGAACTCACCCTAAGGAAGTTTTGTCATGAGTCCACCAATGCCCTGTGTTAAAGATAATGATATCTGCATTTCTATACTGTCCAGAAAACCTTCCTACTAAATCAAGCCGAAGTGTCTCCTTCTTCGTTCCATTCTTATCCAGCATCTCCCATTCTTGAACTAAGAAAGGAGATACAAAAAATTCTATAGTGAAGTCATAATCCTACACATCACCCACAAGATGAAATTCACTAAATTAGCTCATTTCACACGAAACATGATCACATATAGGGAATATCTACATCAAAGTTAAACAGCATACTTTGAATACGAAAGCATAAGAAGCTTCCCCTCGAAAGTAATTCCTCCCATTGGCTTCATAAACCTTTTTCTGATCCTTAACCGCGCCTTTCAGAATGCAGACCAAAGATTCCCACATATTTCTGTTCAAGGAATCACCCACAAAAACCAGACGCTTTCCTTTTAACAAGTCCAACATATGAACAGCATTCAACCTACACAAATCAATTAATTGAAGCTAGGCTCAGCAAATGAGAATGAAATTCATGAGACTTTATGGGACGTATGAAGTAAATCAATTAAACTTGCAAGAACAAGCTATACAAGTATCACAAGTAACAATCCGAAATATATAACATCAAACTTCCAACAAACAAAGCATAAAATTCAGTGCCAAAACTGACATCAAACTTCCAACAAACAAAGCATAAAATTCAGTGCCAAAACCAATTTTGAAAGTAGCAAAATGTCAATCTGACTGAAGTAGATCAAAGCTAGAACTTTAGGAGTACATCAACTATAATTGTTACTACTGCTCATACAATTAAAAGAAAAAAAGAGAAAAGGAACACCAAGACAATCAAGAGGGACGACTTCAACGTATACCTTGGCAGATTGCAACCGTAGGGCTTCCACTTATATTTCTGGTAGTCTTTATCGGGCCTACCGTTCCGAATACAATTGAATTGCTCATCAATCAATGAACAAGACCCAGGTTTGTAAAGTGGATAAGAATCATCCATCACCCACTCTCCATCAAACAAATTACAGTTCGCTAAATTCTGCATCCAAGTCTCTATTTTCCGCTTCTCTGGCACCTGCGAGTTTACCCCATTGGTTTGCTTAATATCATTACTCTGTTTCTTCGACAAGGAAGCTGTGTAATTTTCTTTCAATCTCTCCTGTGCCACCCCTTTATCTACCTTCCCTAAATTGTCTTTTCCCAAAGGACCAGACTTTGCAGGTGAATTCACGCTTTGGTTTACTGCTACCGAAACCTTCGGGGCTCTAGTTGCAGTCTGATTCAGCTTCAAAGTTTCGCCTTTCTCAGAACTCTGCTTTGTTTGTGTTTGGCTATTACTGTTGGCTAGTTCTTTATTCACATTTGGAGAACTTCTAGAGCTATTTTTGTGCAAAACTGCAGATTCAGCAAAATTCTCTGCACTCTTTGTTTTATTCTTTACACTGGGTACAGCTTTATGTGTAAGAACAGGCTCAGATGTGGTGTTATTAGATCTGTGGGTGCCGTTTGCAGAAGAAAAGTCATGGGGTTGATATGAAGATGAGGTAGCGATGTTGTTATTAGGAAAGAAGTAAGAGAAAACAGATGAAAAATGAGATCCATAAGAATCAGAGGTGGTGGCCGTGGTGGAGGAGGAAGAATTAGTAATGCTAAAGATATTGACAAACAAAGGAGAAGACCAGTTCAAGGAGGGGTTAAAAGTTAAGAAAGCAGTGAAAGCAATAAAAGCGAACATGAACCCATATACAAAAGCCAGTGATCTTCTTGTTTTAAGAAGAGAAGGAAGGGTCTTGAAGTCTGGAATGAAGACTCTTCCATTAGTGGAGAAGTGCTTGGTGGCTGCATCAGCCATGGAAGGTCCAAAGCTTATGTCTGTTTCTCTCTTAGCACTTTCACTTGCAGAGTGTTGAAAACAGAAATTATAATAGATATAAAGAGGAATAAAATCTACAGTGCGCTTGTATTGAATGGTGTTAGATGACCAAAAGTGAAATGTTGCCGGTAATATGATCTAGTGTGAGAAAGTAAGTTATCGAGAGTTTCTTCTTCTTTCTTTCCTTTTCTAAACTGTTTAGACTTGCGACGATTGTTGCCAAAAGGGAGAGCCGTCTAGTTTATGAAATATGAGATAAAGGGACCTCGTTTTGTGTATAATAGCAGAAGTTGCCACTGCTATTGAAATTCTACTGATTTAAGAGCTTTTAACTCATAAAAGGTGGTTGAAATTAATTATCAATGACATAAAACTATAATTATTAACATAAATCCAGTGTTATTGTTAATGATGTATGCAAATTACAAACCACTTAAACTATCTTTCAGATAAGATTTTCTTGATACCCTATAGTGAAGGATTATCTTTTATCTGCAAGATGATAAGATGAATTTTAAACTTAAGCGTCGAAAATAATCGCGTGTAATACCAAATTAAACATTACTAATCATAAAATATAGTAGCTGATATTGGTGTTAGGGCACTCTTTCAATATTTGACGGAGTGATAAGAATTTTGTGGATAATATAAGGCAACTTGTGAACTCAGTAATGTACTAATGTTGTCTTTTTAATCTCGCACAATTACAATTTATCAAATATGTAAAAAACATTAGGAATTTTTACTTGAGAATTATGAATAGTTTGTTCACAATATATAAAATTCTAAAAATTAATTACATTTAGCAATTTTAACTTTCCCTACAAAGTATATTTATTTAATACAGAATTAATCTCTTTTCATATTTAGGATGAAATAATAAGATAAAAGGTTTATAAATTTTAATTATTCAATATGTAGCATATTTATTATAAAATTAAAGATATAAAATTATTTCATATTATAAAAATTAAAAGTTTCCTATATAGTAATATATTTTCTAATTTAATATAAATGAGGGACATATATTAAAAAATTATTATGTTGTAAAAAGTAATAATTACATATTATAATTTACCAAAACAAATAATTACATATTATATGGATATTGTATTAATTAATAATAATGAGATAATTCGCAGATCACCCAATTTAATTGTAATGAATATAGAAAAGCAAAGAATGATTGAGCTAGTACTAATAGAAAGTTCAATCGAACTCATCCAACGTACCCCTTGATTGTCCTACTCCACATCATCGGATTTTCAACGTCCAACCACTGGCATTTCACTATAAAGGTCTTTTCCGTGTGGGACCCATCCACAAGAAAAGAAGCGTGTCCCATTTTGTACGACCGTACACAATGTGTCTTGCCGTGGCAAAATATTAAGAAATCCGGTCGCGATGTACGGTCCTGATTCACGTTGGACCTAACACCATTGTTGTCTTAAAAAACTTTGACGGTGTGTGGATGGGAATGCTCCGGCCTTGTCATTCGGGTCGGTCCCATGAGGGACAGATACGAAATGGACAGAAATCATTATATGCTTTACAACAGTAGTATGGCCATCGCGAATTGTTCCAGGTTCATATCCCTGTCGTTTATTCGTATGCCTGTTTGACGCTCTTCAAGGTTTTCCAGCAAATGCCAAATGTCAAATTTGATTGGAATATCCAATTTACTTTTATTTTTCAAACGATACTGTAGATTTTGCATTTCAACGAATTCATAATAATTGTTGTTGTTTTCATTACGAAAGGAACAAGTCGGGAGTAATAATGTCATGCCTTGTGATACGAAGGTCATCTATCAAAGTTGGTCACCAACAGTTTTTGCACAGCAATCTCACTTATATCTGTTTAAATGAGACTTCAGCCTTCAACGATCTTCGAAGTGTTTACTTCTCACACTCGAAAAACAATATTACATAAGTAATGACAAAACAAAGGCAATTAAGAAACAAAAGAGATGCGGTAAAATCAACTTTTATATTACTTTATCTCAAAAGAATACAAAAAATATTCTCTCTGGCTAAATGAGGAGAGCAAAACTCAAATGAGTTATATATAGGCACTTTAACTTAGAAGCCAAGTTATATTCAGAATCTCACTTAAATTGAACTGTTTAAGATTGTGCCAAGATTACGTCTATCTTTATCATATTACATCACGTGGACCAATTAGATGATACCCTCATCTAAATAGGACTCTAACTGATAAGATAAAATCTACAAAATAACATAAAGATAGAGTTTACATTCAAATAGAAAACTAGCATCATTATCCTCGAAGAT
>JANIJF010000005.1:63057970-63070779 GCA_024520955.1 Erythroxylum bequaertii
CTTATTGATTTTGGCTGGTTGGATTGGCTGATTCAACCAACCAGCCAATTAACCAAACACCTTTATCAGCTGTTTGATTTAGTCAAACAGTTGATTTTGGCTGATTAGCTAATTTTTTAGCTGATCAGCTGTTATCCAAACACAACCATTGTTTTGCCTGGAAAATCTAGTTGAGAATATCAATACCGTCAAAAGTAGGTATGTTTATGTGTATTTTCTCTATCCTTTCCTTCTCTTCTTTCTTATATTTAAAGCAACATTTGTTACAAAATGTATGAAATCTAACCCAGTTACAGAATGTATGCACCTGTACCTAGTTTTTTATTTATCATAACTGCCTAGATTCTCTTATAGAATTAGTAACGTAGTCTTTCATCTAGATGGGTTGTTTAATGTTTCATCCAAAAGTTGTTATTACCTTTACATAACATGGTGGCGACAATAAGAACAATATCATACCTAATCACCCATTCTATAACTTGATGACATATTTTTACTTCCTTGTTTTCAACATATGTTTACTTAAATAATTATTGTAAATATATGGCATAAATAAGGCATGAAGAGAAAGAGAGAGAGAGAGAGAGAACTTAATAGAAGTTTAACAAAATGTTCTTCCAAAGGCTTGATTCTCCTTTTAAAAGTCTAAATTTATCTAAAAATAAATTAAAAATCAAAATCAGTTTTGCTCATTAAGTTAATATTTAGAGTTCTAGAGTCAATAAAATTGTTGGGCTTTTAGTTTCTTTCCCCAAAGGTGTAATTACCCCTTTTTTCCTTCAATAACTTTATATTTAGTTTTGGTTATCCCAATTTAAATCCATTCCATTTTTAGGTTCATTTAGTTAGGTGATTTGTCTTTAAATCCTTTTTCTCAAATCCATTTAAGCCCATTGATTTTATATTTATTTTAATTTTCTTTGACAAAGATTCATTTCTTATTCAAGGTCCAAAACCAATTTTTCATCCCACACCCATTTTCATTTAAGATATATGTTTTTTTTTAATTATTGTATTTTTAATCAAATCCTTATTAGTTTGGAGCTATTTTACCCATATTACTTTCTTTTAAACTGAAATCACAAAAAAATTCAATTTCATTTTGTTCTCAAATCTTATATCCTCATCTTATATTTTGACTTTATTTCAAAATCCTAAGACTCAATCTAGGTGCACCGTATAAGCATTTTATTTTAAACCCCAAGTCAAACTACAAACTCCTATACTTTCATCAATATATTATAAACTTTATTTTAATTCTTAAATAGTACTCTAGATACTTCATTTTTGTTTCAACCCTTTGATCAAACCATAACTCCTAAGAATTTATCCATATGTTTTAAGTTTCAGTTCAAATTTAAAATATCAATTCAAGCATTTTATTTTTAAACTCTAGATAAAATCACAAGCTCCTAAGAATTTAATCATATATAGAAAAGGCAATAAATTAAGCTCGACCGTTCGATTTAGCTCAACCTAACCCTCCAAAAGCATCAAGCTTGGCTCATGTCGCTTGAGTTCAAACTTGACTAGGCTTCAAGTGGCTCGAAGGCTACCTAAAATTTAACCCTAATCTAATTTCAACTCATTTAAGCTACCCATTTTTTTAGTTTTCAATTTTTTGCTATTTCATATTTCATCTTCTCTGTGAAAAAGAGAAACTGAAGGTAAGAAAGACATTTAGCATCTCCTAGAGTGATTTATGAACTTATAAGTAAAATAGGTGCCATGGCTTAGTCATGGTTCAAAATGAAGAAAATAAAGTCGGTAATAAGTTATATCATAATGAGAAGAAGTTTAGTCAATATCTGTTTGCATGTTAACACTATCTTTAGGTGGCAGTAAAAGTGAGAATGGAAAAAGAATCAAAGTAACGATGAAGTGGCGTTGTGACAATTATCTAGGGTTAACTCAACATATATATTAGGTTTAAGGTTAGGTGAAGCTATGGATGCCAAGTTGAAGCCCAAACTTGAGCCTAAAGTAAAATTTAAAAGTTTTTTTAAAAAAGTTCGAACCAAACCTAAAGTTTAATCAATTTAGACCAAACCTAATGACTTCAGATTAAGTCAGGCTGGGTTCAAACCATTAGCTAAGTCTTATTTATTTATTCAGCCTATTTTTATTAACCTCACATCTAAGTTCATTTTCTTTTTTAAAATTCCTAAATTTATAAAACGTATTTTTAAACTTAGGTAATTGTTTAAGCGGGTAAGATAATCCATATTTTATAATTTGACGATAAGCTTAATAGTTACCAACTTTTTAGTGTTATTCACTTATGTTTTTCTATCTTCCCTTCAAACATATTTTTGATATTCAACACCATCTATGTTTAAGAACATCAAAAAGCATCGATGGCATCAACAATGTATTCAGGTGGGGTTAAAACATTGTTTTGATGCGCATACTTTTTCCCACTTATCGGTCCATTATATAGAGTAGGCTTCATCTCGTACTGTTTTGGCCTGTTGTGTACTATAAGGGGGTTCAGATCTAACCTCGTGAGTCTTTGTTAGGTGCAACTTTATATTAAAGAGCCCCGTCCAAAGTCAATTGCTGTTAGTATATGCTTTCAAGTAGATTTGTTCATGGGTCAGGCCGGGTCAAGAGTGGTTCAGATCTAACCTCGTGAGTCTTTGTAGGTGCAACTTTGGATTAAAGAGTAAGTCAATTGTTGTTAGTATATGCTTTCAAGTAGACTTGTTAATGGTTCGAGTCGCCTTCGGCTTAGCGTAGCCTGACTATGGGCTGACCGGCCCGTGACCTGACGAGTTATGGATGAGTTGGGTCAACTTAGCTTATCATATTTATTTTAAAAAAACGTATAAAAAAAATATCATTTATAAAATAACAATCACTGATCAACTCTCTGTCAAAATCAGACCCAACCGAATGAGTTAGGCTACATTTAACATGCCAATTTTCAAGCATTGCTAGAAAGCATAACTGAAGTTAGAGGTAGTTACGGGTGGATGAGATTCGTGTCTGTCACTTCCATATTTTGTTGATTGTCTGTCCTACGCTTCTCAAGATCAACTACTCCCGATCTTGAGTCTGAGTTCAAGCTTTTAGGATTAGGCTTGAAGTGTTGGGTTGAGATGTGGTCTAAGTCTATTTTATGTAATAGACGTGCAAAACTAAGTGTTAGAATGTTTTTGGGTTTGGCCTCTAAAGGTCAAGTTAGTAAGGCTAAAGAAATGTAATATTTAATGAAGGAAAATGAGTATGAAAAGTGACTGTATTCTTAGGAATAATGTTTACTTTTATAATGGCTCGTTCATTCACATAATACTCAAATCACTTGGCTTCGGTTCATATAATATTGAGAAACATTTAACTTATTGAGTTATTCATTAGACTTTTATCTTAATGAGTTTAATTCCTATATAACATCTTTTATATGAAATACATGTTATCTCTATTTATCTAACACACTCAAATCTTAATTAATAGTTTTGTATTTTTTACCTTAATTTTTAATATTAAGTAAAATAAAATAAAAACAAAACATTTGTTTATAAATTTGAGCAAGAATGACAAATATTTTTAATTCAATATTAGGTGTATTTTATGTATTTTCTTATTTTATAATTTCGTTGTTATAAAACATATATTATCCTACAAATTTGTAGAATCTTATTTGTTCATACAATATTCATAAAATTTAACAAATTTATCATTTTTATGTTGGTAAAACTTATAGATGCTATTCCTTGAGTGCGTTTTAAATAAGTTGTCAAAACTAAGTGATGAACTTAATCTAAGTAATATTTACAAGTCTCAAAGTATATATGTTCCTAACCAGTTATATTTGGTTAAAATAGAACAATTTTAAGTAAAATAAAACAATTGTTTAGCTATTTGGTTGATTGTTCTAATTATTATGGGCCACTTCTAAGAAAAAAGAAAGAAAGAACTCTTGCAACCAAGGTGTAGGATCCAAGACTATTCGTAGTTGCTTTCTGTTCCTTTTTACTGAAGCTGCATTTCTAAAGAGCCTTCAGCACTTTACTATGACAGATGAAAGCAGAAGCCAGAATTTACATCATTGAATGCTCGAAGCAAGAGAATTATGGTCTATGTTTTGCTCATTGAGATCTTTGCGCTTGATACATAAAAAGCACAAATACATAAATTCATAAGTTCAGTAAGACAACCATTTAGCTGCATAAATCTCCGAGACATAGAATTTAACATTGAGTTTCCTGACTCCAGCAAGCTCATCTGGAATCTGAACACTGTGGCTGTGAGCTGGAAAAAAATTACAGAAGACCAATCTTATCACAAACATCATGTTTAACCAAAAAGAAAAAGAAAAAAGAAAAGATACATCCGATAACTACAGCTTCATCCTTTGGCCACACAGAGAAACTCAAATGCTCCATAAATTTTGCGAACTGTACAATCACCTCAATACAGCCATCATCAAGATCATGTTTCCATGTTTCATTCTTCTTTCCATATACGGCCAGTAACCCTCAATTTCAGTTCTTGCCTGTCCCCGCCAGAAAAATAAAGTGCCAAATTCCTCTGAATAATAAGTCCATCCTGACTGTCACGAACTTTCTTGTGACTGTCACGAATGCTCCTGGGAATTCCTTGCCATATGAGCTTCCGGCCATTCCCACCAACTTCTAAGCTGTAACTAAACTTCTTTGCTTCATTGTCATCACCCATAAACCGCAAGAAGGCCATGTAAACTGGCGCCATTCCCAACTGAAAAGCCTCAAAATGCAAGCAGAACTGTCTTCCAAAGCAGTTGAAGACCTGCACCATTTCACATATTTTACTTTTAGATAACAAAGCAACTAATATCTCACTCAAAGAAACAATGACAAAAGAAAATTTTTGTTATCTTAAAATTTCCACCAGATCAGGAAAAGATGGCTTAAGGTTAATAGTTCATTACTACAGCCTTTTGTGAAAGTAGAACAATCACATTAAATAATTCTAACAACATTTATGTAAGCCCTATCACAACAATACCTAGTGTGATCTAAAGACACATACATTCAGATGGGTAAAAGTTGTGTTTAAACCCAGTTTTAAATGTTTGACCATTTCTTCTTTCACCGTTTATCCCATACCCAACAGAAAACTATTGCTATCCTAAACCAGAAAAGGGAAGTTAATGAAAGCATGGGATGTGTTGTCACTAGTCACTTATAACAGAAAGAAGTTTGCCTCACATACACATATCCATCTACAAATAAATTGCTAAACGGTCACTCTTTAAGCAGGCTATGTTTCCTATTAGTTAAATAAAATAAAATAGACATTTTTTTTTTCATACTTGGTTAGGGGAGTTTTTGTCCAATCATAAGTAGAGCACAATGAGTTCATGTTTGAAGATCCACATAAAGGCATTCACACAAAAATCAGTATCTGTAACTTTTTCCTGTATCACATAAGAACTTACAGTGAGCATCCAAGTGGCATTTTCAACCTCATGAGGATTTGATTTTACGTAACGATGGTTAAAGGTACACCCATCATGCATGTCAACTTTGTGGTCATCCTTCAGGTGTGCAACAAGGGTCTGAATATCACCAGTAACAGAACACTCAGACCCAGCATAGGGACAATTATAAGGGCGGAATCGACAGTGTTGCTCACGTTTGAGCTTGCTGTAATATGGAAAAATATCATGGCATCCTAAGTTCTGATATTTGCAAGGCAATTCCAATGATTCTGCAAGTTTCTCCAACGCCAAACACCTTATGTTTCCAAGATCGTATCGGCAAGTAGGGCAACAGTTGTGCACTCTAATCTTGCAGTTTGAACATAACGTGTGGCCATTTGGGCACTACAAAGAACAGTAGGAAACACAAGAAGGTTAGGAGACTCAAATCAGTAAATTCAACAATTTGATGAATACTAATAAGCAGAAGAAAAATAAGGGCTTCATCTGAGATGTAAAATCTCTCAAGCTACTCAATCAGACTTGGCTGATCAACCACTCAGGTTGTACTGTGAGTACAACTACTCATCTCCCCGAGATTCTGTATCTGAACCCTGTCAAGTTCTTGAAGAAATTCAAAATGTCCATATTTTGAACTTACTATGAATACGACTGTCACACATTTTCCCAAAATGACACCACCACTAAACATCAGCTTTCCCAAGAACTCTTAACCACAATTTCTTGTTCATAGCCCATTGGTAAACATTTTTGGCCACTGTATCTATGTTCATGATCAACAGAGCATTTAGGACTTCAAACAACAAAATGTTAAATTGCCTCAATTTCTCACGAACAAAAGAAGTATGAAAAAGCAAAAGCATACTATTTCAGTTGAAAAAGTTCTGGTGGAATAACAGTTGGTGATTCATTCAGGTGATGTAACCAAGAAATATACTTCCTTCTAAAATATCCGTTTTATAACCAATATTTGAGGCAATACGTGCTCTAGCATCTTCATAAACCCAACAAATGGTAAGGGCATATGACAACTTGTGAGAGAAAAATGATGCACTACATATGAACATGTATACAGAATTTACAAACATTTCACAGGTTATCATAATGGTGTTCAATTAACCATAATAGGCAAGAGAAAGACAATAAACTGCAACCTTTGCTTCTTTGGCATTACTCTACCACCTCTACATTCACTTAAACTAATCATAATAAACCCCATATGATCATTGACTAGAAAATGTTATAATAATTCTAAAAAGTAAAGATGGAAGGGTACTTGGCAAGTTTGATAAATCTTGCATAAAAATTTAAAGGAAGTGAACAATAAATGACAAGTGACTAAGAACAAAGGAAAATTAAGAGAGGACCTGGTGAATTGGCGGGTACATTAAATTTGTGCAGACAGGGCACTCAAGGAGTTCGTGCACGCCATTATTTGAGTAAACTCCATGCTTTCCAGCCAAGCCAGCAGTACCTTTTGATTGTATAGCATTAGACTCTGCCTTTGTTGTTGAAATGTCATAGCCTGAGACAGTAGGATGGGAATCATGAACATCTTTGCATACATTTCCCCCAGGTGCCATTGCTAATTCAAACTTGGAACTTTCTAGCTGTATAAATCCACAACTGTTGTCTACCATCAAAAGGTTTCAAAAACAATTTGCCTGCGAAATGTGCACAAATATCAGGTTTTTAAGATAACAAAATTATGCAATTCATATAACACAAAGGCCCAGTTTCTGAATCAGATGCATCCCCCTATTGATCTAATTAAAGTTAGAAAACTAGGGCACCCTAGAATCAGTACGACATACAGCCGCTGCTATTTGCTGTTGACAACCAACAGGACATGAACCAGTTAACAGTAAAGCTTCAAACTAATTGCAACTTCCCAAGGAATCACCATACATACATACCCCATACATGCCACTTTTAGCAACAACAAGTTATCCCTTTGATTTTACTATCATCCACCCTTCTGTCTCTGAAAGCTCTATATCCAAAATATGCACCTAACTTCCAGAGATCTACACGCTACTGCATAACAATGTAGCTCCTCAGTACCAAAGATAAATAAAGTGCCCATCCAAGAAGAAAGCACAACAGCAAGATTTTTGTTTAAGATTATCAATATGCAACGGATATAATGGAGTTCTAGCTTAATATTATGGTGTATGAAACCTTAACATTATCATACCCATTCACCGCATCTGTCAAATTAATACACAAAACAATAGAAACTGAACAATAATAGCAAAGATAACAATAAAAAACAATTCCATCCACAAAGAAAATGCAAAGCTGTAAAAAGAAAGAGTAGAGTGGAAGATATGCTTGGGTTTAGATGGAGTTGCAAGCTGAAACATTGAAGTTGAAAAAAATACCATTAAAAAAATTCTACGTATCTAATTCCTCCAGCATCATTCATAAAAGTGAATCTCCATCTTTAAGCAAATAAAAACAAGAAAGACTGAATTCTGCGAGGAGGAAATTCTCTAGTACCTAATCAGTCCAGGAACTAACGGAGATTCAGATGTACACAGGAAAGAAAAAGGTTAGGAAAGATAAAACTTCTTCAAAATTTCTAACCGATTCAGAAATTCCCATAAAATAAAAGCCAAAACCACAACTAGAACGCCGTTTTATACACATCAACAAGCAAAGCGATCAAATAACGGAACCCAGACGGCAAAGGAAAGAAAAAACTTCTGTAAAAAAAATCTAGATTAATAATTCAAATCTGAATCAAGACAAGAGCTACCTTTGAAATTTACAATGTAGATAAAAGCAGGACAGAAAATGAGATAAAAGGAAGTTAAAGAACACAAACCTCGTCGAAATATTTGAACCCAATGTCCACGGTTAGACAAAACTCACAATCTAGATTTCACCAAAATCCATCTTTGGCATTAGATTAAACCACCAAACGCAGCCCAATTAAAGAAGACCAACATCAAAACAAGACAAAAACCCCACCGAAAGTTCCCCACAACACAAAAATAAGACCAAAAACACACCACCAAATTAAAAAACCAAAGCCAAATAAAGAAGAAAAAAACACGTACACATGGACATGGACATCCACAACACTTACGAGAAAAAGAGAAGGCACCCAGTCGAAATTTTCCAGCAAGGAGCAGTGACACAACACGAATTCGGACAAACAAAATCCGAAACGCGCTCGAAGACCCACAACAAATTGGATGGACGGAAGCAGAAAAGAAAAGAAAAGGGAACAGGAAAAACAAGAATTAGCAGCATTACCCGGAATTGGAAATGAAAGAAAAAGTGGGCTGTCTCATAGTTTTGCATCGGTGGAGAACATCAACGGCCTGGCTTTGTTGTTTCTGTCCCGGTCTCCCTGTATATGTTATTCCGCTAGTCTTTTACCTTATTATTAATTACCATCGTTTAGCAACGGTGTCTTGTTTTGATATTGAGATTGTTGACAATCCAATTATTGAACTGTTTTTATATTAGGTATCATATGATAAAGTAAATATTATATGATCGGTAAACAAAGTGACTCTTTCCCCACGCAACGTTTGAACAACTGTTTTGTTTGTTCTATACGATCATCTCCTTTTCCTTTTTTGTTTTCCCAACGGTAATTAAAGATAACAAATAGAATGATCTCAATAAGTAGCTTTATGTTGATTTAATATCAAAGCTTCGTATAGATTCTTAAGGTGAAACTTGAAATTCAAAACATATATCGGATAATTAATATACTATACATTATAATTATTAATTTGATAGGACTTCAAAACACTTTTCATAATCTCAAAGCCAATAAAACATCCAATTTGGAAACTAGCGTTGGTCTATATTACCAAAAAATGAAATCTAACGAAGCAAAAGGTGCTATAAGAGTCTGGCGGCCCACAATATTGAATACATTTTCCATAGGTGAAATAAAGGGTTTGTGTGTAGAACTGGTCTAAGTAACTGACAAAAACTTGTTAGGCGGTAAGGAACTTGACTGACCTTGAATACAACTTAAGACGACGGCTAACTAAAACTTGTTAAAATTGATTTTCATAGACTTACCAATTAAGTGGCGTAGGGGTGTTTTGTCTTCATAAAAACTTGGAGAGTCCCGTTATAGTGAGAAATACGATACAGCTTTGAATTAAACTGCGAAACTAGGTAAGAACTTTTTATTTTGATGTGTCCCGATTAAATGTGCAAGTGCAGGCGAGTCTCAAACCGAAGTGGTCCAAATGCATTGGGCACCAACCGACCTTGGAGGTTAGTTGATGTTTTGCTTAGTCCACTTTTCAGCTTTCTTTTTCCTTTTTAAATTTCTGCATAGCAGGACTGCAGGACCACTCAATGACCTTTTAGGACCGTCCATAACTCCAAGCTACCAGCCAACAACTGTAATTTCTCACATGTAGAAACCCCAAAATGGTTGATAGAAATTAGGTGTACAAGTTGAATCCTGTTCGAAATTGGATGCATTATAAACAGATGGTCTTGTATGTAAGTTTATGTTACTAAACAAAAACTATTTGGGTCAACCCA
This sequence comes from Erythroxylum bequaertii, assembly GCA_024520955.1. Classification (NCBI taxonomy): domain Eukaryota; kingdom Viridiplantae; phylum Streptophyta; class Magnoliopsida; order Malpighiales; family Erythroxylaceae; genus Erythroxylum; species Erythroxylum bequaertii. Next base: position 63,067,923 of record JANIJF010000005.1, read on the forward strand.
GTTTGTCCTTTTCTGGGTTGGTGGGAAAGCAAGTCCAAGGTACTTGTCAACTATTTTTATCATCTTCCTTTGGTTGCTAACACTCGTTTGCCCCTGTCTATATTCTTATATGGTATATTATTTAATGAGTCTCGAATCCCATTGGAGAAATTTAAGCAAGTAAAACTGTGATAGACTACCGATGAGTTTTGGATCCATTATCAAGTTTATATTTTCAAAACTAGCTCCAAGTCCTTATTAGCATTGGGCTAATAAACAAATAAAATATGATCGATCAGTAAATGAGGTTTAGAGTTTTCTTCTTCATCAACTGTAAATACTTCAGTTGGCTCGTATATGAGTATACTTGGAATATCATTTTTTACCTCCCAAACAAATTAAATACTTGCTCAGGCTAGAATAAGGAATTATAACATAAATGAATTAGTCTGGTGGAGATCTATTTCTATGTTTTAATTCGCTTTTTTAGACTGGGTTGTTAGAGAGGGGAAGGAGGCAGGAAAAGCATTTATAAAGAATTCTGACAAATTCATGAGGGTTGTGTGCATTTTTAAATAATTCTGACACGTTCATGAGGGTTCTGCAATTTCTAATGCTATACATACGATTTTTATCTGCATCTAACAGTCGTCCACTTTTGGTCACAATCATCCACCAAGTGGCATAATATTTCTTGCTTCCTGGACTGCTATAACGAAGGAAAAACTAATTATCAATGTGAATGTGCTCACCGGTTCTTGCATCATTTATCGTCCTCTCAAAGCTCGCTCGCACTGATTTACCAAACTGCATGCATTGTTGTTGTTCTTTTTCTCTATTTTCCCAACTAAAGCTTTTTTTATCGGTAACCAACAACTTGACTCAACGAGATTCCATGGTAAGTAACTATGTACAGATAATGGGCTCTGTATGATTACTATTATGTCATCTTCATTAAGTAATCTGCATACAATAATTGCATGTTAGATTGTTAGTTGCAACCAATCCTATTACTGCTAAATATCGATGTGAATCAAGTAAACAACCAATATTGTTTGCAGGATGTGCTTATCTGACTACATATTTGTCTCAGAAGAAATCACGGCCCTCCTAATTCCTAACGTATTGAACTCAATTGTACGACAGTCATTTGACGGGCTTGGTCATTAAATACACCAAAGCCTTTTTGTTTCGGCCTCAGTAATTTGTTAAACGAGTAAAATCATAAATCTTGCCATTAATTACTTTGAGACGAGTTAAACGATAAATAGGAGAAACCATAATCTTTATGAAAAATGTAAAAAAAACAGTCTGAAAATTTTAAATATAAATCAAAATAAAAATAGAACTGTAAATATGAGAGAATTCTATATCTAACCTAGTCTATATTTAGAGATTGACAAATATATTTTTGAAAAAACAAATGGAAGTCACCACAACATAATCAAAATAAAAGGAATGAGAAAGATGGTTTGTCCTCTCTATTTTATAGCTAAGAGTAACTCCGGAAGAAAACTAGGGCAAGAGGCAAACCACAATGCATCTTACAAAGAGGGTCATCAGAAGAAAACTAAGGTAAGGGGCAAACCTAGTATATCTTACAAAGAGGGTCATCAATTGTACGCAGTCCTTTTTTTTTTTTTTGCATCTTATACTGAAATAGTTTCTGTGACTCGAACTCATGACCTTTTAGTCGCAAAGAAATAACCTTATTAGAAAAATAAATACGAAAGAAGAGTATGAGTGTGGAAGATGGGCATAGAGAATTGTCAGTTACAAAGAATGATAAGAATATCAAATTCTTATCATTTTTTCCCAAAAAGTAAAGGTAATTGCATTAAAGAATGAAGTTTATAAAAGACATTCAGCTTATAAGAAGGATCAGTAAGAAAACCCATAAGATACAAACTAGCTTAACTATCTCTTGAGAGAACCATTTCTTTGAAATATTCCTATTACTTATGTTAACCTGCAATAGAACTACAATTGAGCAAGTAAAAGGTGTTTATAATGTCCACTTCATATTAGCTTACTAATATAGGTTGGGCTAAAGATCTAGTCACAGGACGACTCACCAAATAGTCGAGCTCCTTATCCTTGTTTAAATTCCTCCCCTTTTATGAGACCCTATTGTGACAGAATAATGGAAGTCGTCCCTGATAGGTTTTTAAGAAAGTACTTAATAATTTTCTGCATGCTTTATTGCTTAATAGGGTGACCTTTATATAGGCATAAATACATAGGATTTTAAGGAATGAAATCAGGAAATAATAAACTTATTCTCTGCTGAATTTAAAATTCAAACTGATTTTTAAATTCAAAATTTGAAACTAAGCCTAACTGACTAAATTATGTTGGTGATTTTTTGCTAACTGAAATTATGTTGGTGATTTTCTGGTAACTGAATATGTTTTAACTAAATCTACCCCTGTTGTTGACATTGATCACTCTTTTTTCTTGCATATTGTTTACCTACAAAGGTGTCTTGCACATTATTAATCCCCCTGGACATAGAGTTTATCTTCAAGCTTGAAAGTGGGATATGCTTGCCAGAAATCGGAAAGTGGTTCCTATGAAGCCTCCTCTTGAGGCAAGCTTTGCTAATGAACTAATAACTCCTGTAGGACAAGTTTGAGCCGTTCCCATAAGATGACCTTCGAAATTGGGCTAAGTTAGCCCTTCAGTAGTGGTGGTAGAGAGGGTGGAGCTGTTAGTGGTTCCCCTCTATACTCCTTAAGTTGTGACACATTGAAGACGTTATGGATCTTACTAGTAGGAGGCAAGTGAAGGCAGTAGGGTACCTGAACAACACCTTAGACATTTTAAAAGGGACCAAATTGAAGTAAATCACTTGTTAATATAGAAATCACGTAAAATA
>JANIJF010000005.1:63133696-63146530 GCA_024520955.1 Erythroxylum bequaertii
ACCTGTATCATGGTAGAATAGTACCTTATATATGCCGTGGACGCTAGGTTTAGGTCTTCACGTAGATCATTGTGTTTACATAGGAGACTAACTCCTGTGAATGAGCCGTGGGCATGTAGAGATGAGCCTGGACCTAGCACAGCCGACCCGACCACCTTCCAAAAAAAAAAAAAAACCAGCCGGCCATTAGAAAACTGGTTTCCATGGTGTATAGTACGTGTGAAGACCAGAACTTTCCCAAATTCCATTGGCTACATGTCATTATTTGAAAATTATCATTCACGTTTCCCCGCCCATATAATAATTAACCAGACGACACGTATTCCGTCTCTCACTTCTTCACTTCAGTCCCACTTCCACGCCAACTGCCACTGCTAAACCCTTGTTTGTCTGTACAAACAAAAATTAGGCAAAATGGAAGAAGAAGACCAACGTAAGATTTTAGATCTAGTCAAAGAGCTAGTTCATCGCTTGCTCTCTCAAAACCCTAATTCCCAAAACCTTAACTCTCCTGATTTCAGTTCTTCTCTTCGCTACGCAATTCGCATCTTGCAGAGTAGATTAACCTCTTCCGTTTCGATTGACGCCGCCGCCATTGCCGAAGCCGTCAAGCGCCGTCTCGCTACTCAGGGTAAGTCCTCTCAAGCCCTTACCTTTGCTGATCTTTACAACAAGTTCGCTTCCAAGACGGGGCCTGGTAGCATCAATAACAAATGGGCAGTTCTTTATTTGCTCAAAATCATATCTGAGGATCGGAAGTCTGCGGAAAGTGCACCTGGTTCTACGTTTTTGTTGCCTAATTTGGGATTACACGACTCTGAATTGAACGACGATACGCGGGTTCCTAAGAAAGATGACACAGGTTGGAATAATGGGGTTTTGTTGGTCACTATGGATCCAGAGAATTTGCGTGAGATTGCGTTTAAAGAGTTTGTGAATTTGGTTAGAGAGGAAAATGAGGTCTCTGAGGAGGTTTTGGTGAGAGATGTGCTTTATGCTTGCCAAGGGATTGATGGGAGGTATGTAAAATTCGATGCAGATGTTGATGGGTACGTTTTGCCTGATGCAGTTAAGGTTCCTCGAGGCACTAGACTTATGGTTAGGAAGTTGTGTGAGTTGGGTTGGCTGTATAGGAAAGTTAAAGACTACATTTGCGGAAGTATGGATCGGTTTCCGGCTGAAGATGTAGGAACTGTAGGGCAGGCTTTTAGTGCTGCCTTGCAAGATGAACTTACGGACTATTACAAGTTGCTGGCTGTGCTTGAAGCACAGGCAATGAATCCAATTCCGTTAGTCTCAGAGACTGCTAGTTCAGGGAATTATTTGTCGCTGAGGAGATTGTCAGTTTGGTTTGCAGAACCGATGGTTAAAATGAGGTTAATGGCGGTGTTGGTGGATAAGTGCAGAGTTTTAAGAGGTGGGGCTATGGCTGGGTCTATACATTTGCATGCTCAGCATGGTGATCCACTTGTACGCCAATTCATGAGGAGTTTACTCCAGAGAGTATGTTCTCCACTTTTTGAAATGGTTCGGAGTTGGGTTTTGGAGGGGGAGCTAGAAGACATTTTTGCTGAGTTCTTTGTTGTTGGTCAGCCAGTGAAAGCAGAATCACTCTGGAGGGAAGGTTACAGGCTCCATTCTGGTATGCTCCCTTCATTTATTTCACAGACCCTCGCTCAGAGAATTTTAAGGACTGGTAAGTCAATAAATTTCCTTAGGGTTTGTTGTGATGACCGTGGCTGGGCTGATGCTGCAACAGAGGCTGCTGCTGCCGCAGGGACAACAACAAGAAGAGGAAGCCTTGGATATGGTGAATCAGATGCACTTGAAAATCTGGTTGCTGAAGCAGCAAAGAGAATTGATAAGTATTTGCTGGATGTCATGTACACAAAGTTCAAATTTAAAGAACATTGTCTTGCAATCAAGCGTTATTTGCTACTGGGGCAAGGTGACTTTGTTCAATACCTAATGGACATCGTTGGTCCAGAACTTTTTGAGCCTGCTAATACTATTAGCTCATTTAAACTAGCTGGATTGCTGGAAACTGCAATTCGATCATCTAATGCCCAGTATGATGATCCTGACATATTAGATAGGTTGAAGGTCAAAATGATGTCGCATGGCATCGGAGATAGGGGCTGGGATGTTTTCTCACTGCAATATGATGCTAGAGTTCCTTTGGATACTGTGTTTACAGAGTCTGTTATGGCAAGGTATTTAAGAATATTTAATTTTCTGTGGAAGCTGAGACGTGTAGAGCATGCACTTATTGGTGCCTGGAAGACTATGAAGCCAAATTGTATTACTTCACATTCTTTCACCAAGTTGCAAGGAGCTGTAAAGTTACATTTACTCTCAACTCTGAGACGATGCCAGGTTCTCTGGGATGAGATGAATCACTTTGTTACAAACTTACAATACTATATCATGTTCGAAGTTTTGGAGGTTTCATGGTCTGATTTTTCAAATGAGATGGACATTGCAAGGGATCTGGATGACCTACTTGCAGCACATGAAAAGTACCTCCATTCTATTGTGGAAAAATCTCTTCTTGGTGAGCGGTCTCAACCACTGTACAAGTCGCTCTTTGTATTGTTTGACCTCATATTACGATTCAGAAGTCAGGTAGATCGATTGTATGAAGGCATTCATGAGTTACAAGCCAGGTGAAGATTTTCTGTAGTGTCAGCATATAACAAATGAGCTAATTCTAGTTTTGTTTATTTTTCTTTCTTCAATATTCCTGTTGAAGAATGTCTGTACTTCACTTTATGCAGAACCAAGGCATCCTCTTTACCTACTCTAGACAAAAACAAATCACGGAGGCAGACGGTAGATAATTCTTCAGATCCTGGATCTTGGATTAGTGATGGCAGGAAGGCCTTAACACAACGTGCTGGGGAATTTCTTCGAAACATGGGGCAGGAACTGGATGCAACAGCAAAGGAGTATACAAATTTGTTTGAAGGTTTCTTGTCTCAGTTGCCTCTGCAGCAACATGTGGACTTGAAGTTCCTCCTCTTTCGGCTTGACTTCACTGAATTCTATACTCAGTTGCATTCTGTTATATAGAAAAGCCTCTAATCTGTCTAAGTTCAAACTAATTTGTATTCAAGGCACAGAAAAATACTTCAATTTGACAAGTTTGTTGTGGAGTGACTGAAAAGTCCTACTGTACCTTGCTGACATTCAAACCAACCTTTTTGTGTTTGGAGGCTTGATTTTTAGGTACTTGAACATTCCCGACTCCTGGTTGCTTTATTCCATTCCTGATATTGCCTTTTGTTGGGGATCTGACTTTCTTTTCTTTTCTTTTTTTATCAGATGGTGTTTGCACTTTTCTGATGACTGGAGTGGAAGTTTGCATACTTGAGGTATTTTTGTATAAGTGAGGGTGGTAAAATGGTGGTAAACCTTTTCAAGACAACAACTCGATTGTTATGTGTTGGTTTCCTTCTAATTGTTACAACCTGTATATCCTGAGCTTGTACATCTGTACCATAGTTCTGTCCTGGCTGAATGATAAGTGATATGCTTTGGTTTTAGAATTTCTTCTTTTCCATAGTGCTTTATATTTCAGGTTTCTCGGAATGAAATGTCTCGTGATTCTTTTCTAGACTTGTAATCATTCTTTTTCTGCGATAATTTGTTATTGATAGCTTTTGAGGGTTTCAAAGGGCACTGAGTTGATTGATGTGAAGTTTCTAGTATCAAATGATCATGAAGTGCTGGAGAGGGTTGTTTCCTAGTTTAACTCATTAGATAGTTGGAAATTGGATCAAGTTTGGGCAAAAGTATCACTGTATAAGATTTCTCATGGATGTATCATACCCCCAAGAGAATAGGACCTAGATCAGTTCATTTTTGTGAAAAACATTAGGACATCTTGCTTAATTCCGAGCATGAAGAGCTTGCTTTTTTTTGTTCAGGATTTTTCTTACAACAGGCACATGGTTTATTGTTTTTTATGATTCAACCCAGAAGCTGTGCCAAGGTGCATGCTGCAGCTACGAGTGCTGAGCTGGTTGGTTAAGAAAAATAAGTACTGCTGCAGCTACTAGTACTGGGCTGGTTGGTTGAGAAAAATAACTTCTTCGGTTGTTTGGACCAATATTCTGAATGAAGCTATGAAAGATTCAACCAGTGTGATCAATAGTTATCTCGTGTACTTGTGAAGTTCTATAAGTTGCCTTTATTCCATTATTCAATTTATTCTGAAATGTAGATTTTGCTAAATTGTACGCACTTTGCGTTTTCTTTTGCCCACCAACTTTGGGTTTATTACTCATGAATTATGTACAAGTTACCTTCGGTATTCTTAGAATTAAAATTGATATTGTCGATTCTAATAACTTGTGACAGACCTAATTTCAAAAAATTCAAGTATTAGTTGTTTTTAAATTTTAGCATGAGCAAGAAAGAATTCAAATATTGAATTTCTAGAATGTCATTAGTTATTATAAAGTTGTTACAAATTTATACTTAGAATTGCAATTACGGGAAGCAAGCGAGCTTGTGGCTAAGGTCACTGCGAATTCTCAGATGCATGACTTCCATCAACCATTAGATTGTGTAATTCTCTTTAAGTAGCAAGAAATGTAATGAATTAATCCAATTTGGGGGAAAAAAAAAAACTCTTATGACCACGCTTTCAAGCTCTGAATTCTTGGGCTGCAAAACAAAGGAAAAACTTGGGATTACGGTGGTAGTGTTAAATGATCGCAATATTTTCTTATTTAAATTCAGCTCCATCTTAAGGGCTCCAAAAATATTTGAATCTAAGACCACGGTTTTGTAATCTAAAGCCCCTGCTCCTCTAGTCCTAAAAACTAGGGCAGAAATTAAAAGATCTCAAGTAGAAAAAGATACATGTTTGAGTTAATATTCTATTAGAATATTGGAACCCTTTATACATAGATGAACGCACAACAACTCTGAAGAGGGTTAGTTATGCAAGTATTTGCATCCTAGTGGATTATGCTAAAGAACTCCCATAAATAATCCCCTTCCTAAGACTAAATGAGGAGGGTTTTCCATTTAAGGATCAGATGCTAGTATTTTACAACTAGAAACCTAAAGTACCTGAGCCTAAACAACTATAGAATCTTACTGGTAGGAAACTTGAGAAGGGCGAGGCTACTGGCCTAAAAACAAGAGAGGATGGGTATTTGGATACCAACACCCTAAAGGACATATAGGCTGATGGTGGATTGGACAAATCAAATGTAAAGGAAGGAACTAACCTATTGGAGATTGAAGGGACTAGTAATATGGGCAGAGAGGAGGTGAGGATATAGGAAAACTATCCCCTCACTAAGGATGATAAGAAGAGAATACCATTAAGGAAACAAGCTCATTGGGCTCCCAACTACATAACTTCCCATCCTTAGGTCGTAGGAAAACAATTACAACTAACGAAACTATGCATACTAAACAACAAGAGGAGGAACATGTCTATAGGGTTACTAAAAAGTGCTAAAAAGAAAAAAAAAATCCTCAACGTCCTCTACCTAATGACTATTTTATGTTGGAATACCAGAGGGCTTAATAGTCCTAATAAACAACAAATGATAGCAGACTATATCAAGGAAGCCAAGCCTATTTTGTCAAGACTCTTAGAAACAAAAATAAAGGATATTGAAGGAAGGAAACCTGCGTTCCTAAGGAGAGGTTAGAATGTCCTTACTAACTTGGATTGTCATTACAATGGTAGAATTATAGTGCCTTATGATATAAAGGAATTATAGGTATAGCCTTTGTCGATGTAGGAACAACTAATTCACACTAAAGTCTGAATGAAAAATCAGACATCAATTATCAAGTCACATTTATTTATGCCTTCAATCATAATTTTCAAAGAGACCCCTTATCGAATTCTCTAAACAAATTAGGAGACAATATGAATGATGCTTGGATGATTGTTGGGGACTTCAAATGCATGTTAAATGACAGTGAAGTTGAGAGAGATTCTGCTTACCCAAGGAACCATTCCGAGGAGTTGAGGAAATGTGCATAGACATTCACATAGATAAATAAGCAGAAAGGGAAGTAGTTGATTAGGAATAAACTGGACAGGTTTTGGATAATGATCTATAGCTTCAGAGATTTTGAAAAAGAAAGGTTATTTTCAATAACCATCTCTTATTAGATCACACTCTAATATTAGTCCAGAATATATACAATTTGCAAATTAGAAGATATCGCGTCAGATTCAACAACTGTTTAAGGGTTTGAATTTGTCATTGATAAAGGGATAAGAATAAACATTTTTAGAATCAAAATGCTCTCATGTATAAGAAGATTTCAACCGGTCAAAGAAAAGCTGAAACATTTAAAAAAGGCTATTGGACTTAGCACTTAAAATGTCATTATAGAAGCCGAAAAAATGTTGGAAGCAATCCAAATGGAGCTAGATAAAACCCCTTAGGATAAGAAATTAAGAGAAGTTGAAATAAAGGCCTTGGATTATTAGACCAAGACTTTGGAAATGCATAACTCCGTCATCAAATAGAGATATAGGAAATTGGTTAAAAGATGGAGACAAGAATACAAAATTTTTCCACAAAGCTATCCTAGAAAGGAATAATATAAAAAAAATCACTTCCTTAAAGACAGAAAATGGCAAGATACTCACTCTAAAGGAGGAACTACACTTGAAGGCTTACAATTACTTCTCTAAAACAATTGGCTCATCTTCAAAAGCTAGTTCTAGCTTCAAGTAGGTGGTTAACATCATCAGAGAACAAATTTCATTGAAGCTGGCTGAGAGCCTAATTAAATCTATAGAAGTTAACAAGGTGGAGAATACACTCTTCTCCTTGTATCCACACAAGGCACCAGGCCCTAATAGCTACAATGCATATTTCTTCTAAAAAACTTGGGGGAAAACTAAATACATGGTAACTGAGGCAATCATAGAATTTTCAAGATTGCTTCCTTATTAAAGGAGATAAATAAGACACATATTACCTTAATCCCAAAAGAAACTACCCTTAACACCATACAATATTATCTGTTTATCTTATATTGTAATGTTCTATATAAGATTATTGTAAAAATCCCTACCTATAGACTCAAATTGGTGGTTAAACATGTTATGGATGTCTCACGAAGTGCCTTTATCAAGGGTAGGTTAATAGAAGATAACATTTTAATGGTACAGGAACTCCTTAAAGGCTTTAAAAGATAAAGTTAAGCAGGAATTATACAATTAAGGTGGATTTTCATAAGGTTTTTGACACATTAAATTGGAGTTTCCTACTTAAAACCCTAAAAGCTTTTGGAATACGGATAGGCCAATGCATAACCACTACCTCATATTACATATTAATTAATGGTAAACTTACAAATATTATTAAAGGAACTAAAGGACATAGGTAGGGGGTCCTCTATCCCCCTACCTATTTACTTTAGCTATGGAGGTTCTAATAAGGATTGTTAAGGATGCTATAAGGAATGGTAACTTTAAGTTTCACTGACATTGTAAGGCACTACAAATAGTTTTCTTATCCTTTGTAGTTGCCCTAATGCTCTTCTATAAAGCTGACAAGAACTTAATTTATATACTTATGGAAGTGTTGAACTCTTTTAGGGAAATATATGGACTTGCCATAAATAAAACCAAGAGTCTGTTGCTAATATTAGGACGAGTTGAAACACAAGTAAATTCCCTATGTAGTTTGACTAGTCTAAGATGGTCCAAGCCCCTAATCACATACCTAAGCATTCTAATTACCTCAAGAAGACCATCTAGCTCATATTTTAAATCATTATTAGAAATAATTTAGAACTGCCTAGTAGGACAGAAAAGCAAGATACTTTCTATGACATGGAGAATCCAACTAGTGAATGTAGTCCTTAGCAACCTGTATGCTTACTAAACCTCCCATCTACGGTTTCTTAAAAATCTGAATTAGGAAATCAATAGAATACTTCAAAGGTTCCTATGGGATGTAGAAGCAATAACTCATTGGTAAAGGTTAAATGAGCTGAGGTTTGCAAACCTAGGAGGAAGGTGGTATTGGAATAATTCTAATTAGGTCCACTAATTAGATTTAGATGCTCAAAAGATTCTAGAGGCTCCTAACAAACTCTAACACTCTATAAGGGAGATGGGTCAATTCACATTATGCACACAAAGGCAATATATGGAAATGGAAGCCAAAGCTTAGCGTCTCGTAGACCCTTAAGGATGGGGATGGATTTTGGAAGTAAGGTGGGGGGTGGATCCTTTACCTCATTCTTGTATGATAATTGATCCCTCTTAGACCATTAATAGAGGTTCAAACACTTAAACCCCTAATAAATGAAACAAATGAAAAGAAAAATGTAAAAGAAGTCTTTAAATTACACCAAGACTTGATTGCAAACATCACTTGACAGATGGAGCTACTGATTTAGTTAGTTCCACACTTATAAGACAAAAAGATTTGGAGGGGTCACACATCAAGATTCTTCAACAATAAAACATGCTAAAAATTAAACTCCAATCACTCTCCAAATATTCCTTAATCCAAATTGGATTTGTTTAAGTAGGCCAATCCTAGAGATGTAACATGCATATTAGAGGAAAACTCATCACTAGGGATATAATAAAGAAGTTCAGGAACATAACTAAGGATTGTGTACTTTATAGAGAGGAACCCAAATCCGTGAACTACCTTTTCTTTGAATGCCCTTGGAGCTACACAATGGAATAGGGTTATAATAGTGGACTGAGATCCTCCACCATTGTTGACAGAATGCCACGTAAAAGAACATGCAATGTATCATCTACAAGATCACAATAGGCTTCACATTTAGCAATTTGGATTGAGAGAAATCAGAAGATGTTTGGGGGGAAAAGAAGAAAACATATAGTTGTTAATTGTTGGAATTACGAATGTGGTCAGTGAACAACCTTTAGCATTAAATCTACAACATTTTTGTATAAGGGAGTAGAAAGCATTATGGAGACTATAAACTTACCAAACGTTACGTATTAGTTTAATTAACTTGTATTCAATGTAAGGCAAAGGAATTGTCTCCTTTAGATCCAGGTTATTCCTGCTAGTAAAAATCAAGGCTAATTGTACATCAAGCCTTTTTTGTGCATGTTCCTTGTTATATTTTAGCAATTAGTTAATTCAATTTAGTTTTCAAAAAAAGGTTCAAACTTACAATTATGAAAATGAAACTACTTAAAGAAACATAAATTATAATGTATCACTATCACTTATTTCACATATATATATAAATCTTGATATAATTCGAAACAAGAAAGCAACAAATTCAAGGCAATAAAAAAATGTATTTTTTTTATAGAATTAAACAAAAGGATTCATAAATAAAAGTGCTAAAGCTACAACCAGTCCATAAATTGTTAAAGCTTCTACACACACACACACACACATTCATTACTATAAACTGTAAATATCATGACTATGTGGAAAAATATCATAACTACATACAAAAAAATATCATTACTTTATGCAAAAAAAGTACTACCACTATGTATAAAAAATAACACAACTTTATACAAAGAATACCATAACTCTATAAAAAGATAGCAACACTATGCAAAAAGAGACTACAGCTCTAAGAAAATACCACTACTTGATAAAAAAAAATCATGATTCTATATTGTAAATAACAATAATTTATATTACGAAGATCATATTTCTGTACAAAAAAAATCATGATTCTATATTGTAAATAACAATAATTTATATTACGAAGATCATATTTCTGTACAAAAAATATCACTACCCTATATAAAATATATCACTTGTTTACATAAAAAACACCATAACATTTTATAAAAATACTATTACTCTATACAAAAATATCGCTAGTTTATAAATACCATAACTTTAAACATAAAATATCACAACTTTATACAAAGAATACTACTCCTTTATTTAAAAATATCACAACTTTATACAAAAATATCCTCTATAAAAAATATCAATAATTTATATTGTAAATACTACTAGTTTATTTTATAAATACCACATATCTATACAAGAAATATTATTACCATATAAGAAAAATACCACGTGTCTATACAAAAATTACCATCATTTAACATGGAAAATACCACATTTCTATACTGAAAAAATACCATATGTTATGGAAAAATATTATTCTATAAAAAATATAACCAGTTCATATTAATAATACCACAACTATATACAAAAAAATCACCATTGTATATAAAATTTATTGCAAATCTATACAAAAAAATCACGTACTCTATACAAAAGATATCACCATGTTACGCAAAAAATATTGTTACTATATACTATAAATACATTTTTTTGTATGTGTTATGGTACTTTTTATATAAACTAATGGTATTTTTTTTTGTAAAGAGTTATGGTATTTTTGTATAAAGAGGTGATATTTTTTTATAGAGTTATGGGATTTTTTGTATAAAATTATGATAATTTTTGTATAGATTATTGGCACTTTTTGTATGTAATTGTGGTACTTTTTCTATAAGGTCATAGTATTTTTTGTATATATTGAACTAGGGAAAGTTATAATCTATTTTTTATTATTCCAAAATATAAGTACTAATAATAAGTTTTATTATAAAAGAAATATGAAAGCAATAGTTTTCAAACACAAATCTAGATACATTTCGTAAGGACACTCGAAAAGTTAGAGTTAAACTTATTCAAGTGAAGAACAAAATCAAGACAAAGGAAGAACAATGAACAACAATGTTATAAATGAATGTGAAATGTTTGTTATACTTCCTACTTTATTATTTTAATACTTTAGAGGCTCACAATACAAAAATACATCATCATTTTAACTCATTTCATAAAGTCTTTTAATCACCAAGAGGAATTAAAGTTTTGACTTCATATAAAACTCTCTTAATCCTTAAAATATTCTTTTGGGAACATTTTGAGAAATGTTTTAAGTCCAATCTACATTAAGAAAATTAAGTTTCAATAGTTGAAGATGTTGAAATCATGATTTTGAGTATATTAGTTGACTAATATATGTTAGTGGTTAGGTAATATAGCCTAAAGTTGTTAAAACTTTTGCATTAATGGTTTATACTAATATCGGTTAATACATTGGTCGACTAATTCATCAAAATGTTCAACCACTGTCCCAACAACTATAAATATGTGCATTTAATATACCAATGTGCTATACTGGTCGACAACATGTAGTTTTTGATTACCAATGTGCTATATTAGTCGACAACAGGTATTTTTTGATTCCAACAATTAAAATAACACTAAAATCTTATAAATACATAATCTTTCATTAGTTTATAAATAAAAATTATTTTCTATCCAATAAATACATTTTAAAAAGATTTTATGAGCATTTATTATTGTATTTTGAAGTGGGTGAACCTTTAGGTTATTAAAATGATCAAGAAAGGTATTTTAAGTTATAAATTCAACTGTGAATGCAACGACTCTTCACCTTGGAGAAAGATTGTAAGAAGAGTTGTCTTGTTAAAAAAGGAGACTTAGTGAAAATTTTAGAAAGTGTCCTAGAGAGTGGACGTAGGTAAGGGTTTATTTACTAAATAATTATAAATTGGTTTAGTTTTTTTTGTGTGTCAAGAATTCTCCTGGATAAGAGATAAGAAATATACAACAAAGAATTAAAACATCTTACTACAAACTAAGTGGCACTTTTACTTGTTATAAAACAAATGCCTACAAGCATGATATAATTTTCTTACGTTATGTGTTGCCACCCATTAGTGCCTTAATTAGAAGATACTGAGAATTGAAAAATCTTACCATAGACTAAATGACACTATCACTTGCTATAAAACAAGTGCCTATAAGTATGATGTAATTTTCTTATGTTACTATGTTGCCACCCATTAATGCTCCACCTAGATATTGCTTCTAGTAATCCTTTGCACCATTTAGTTATAATATCATCCTATCTACTTCTTTTAATTATATATAAAAACTCCACCAATGCTTTCTATGAAGTAAAAGGATGAAAGCTACAAATAAAAAAAATATTTAACTCCAAATTACTATCTTAATTATGAACTTACAAAGCACTTATTGCTTGAAAAATAAACATAAAAGACAATACATATAACCAACCATGTAGCCGTTGGTGATTCAATGTTTTAACTTCAAATCCTTTTCAATATTTCTCGTGTAGTTGGTAATATATGTAAGAAATCAATATTTGACAAAGATTCATCTAGGTTTCCCTCTGCCTAAAAAAAAATTAAAACATCAAATTCAATTTATGTGGAACTTTTATTTTCCTTCTTTTGACTAACAAAGATACTTAAGCATAAGATTACTTCCCACAAACACTATATCCATTGTGTAATTGCCCAAAGGAACTACAAGAACCAATGTATCAAGTGACAAATAGATGAAAACCTGCCAACAAACTACTAGGTGTACATAACATAAGAATAAGGTATAAAGACATTGTAACCAAAATTTGAAATTATAAATTCTTGAATTAATTCATACAGTCTCCCATCATGTTACTTATGTAGCTCCCAAACTTAAAATATAAAAGGAAGTTGCTCAATTTTAGCTCAAACCTAAGGTCCTAAACGACATTAGGTTTAAAAAACCTACGATAATAATTTATCAAAAATTAAATCAATGTTAAATAATATTATATATACAATTTTAAATTCAAAGCATCAATTGCACTAATAAGAATATTATCCTATAAGTTAGCAATAATACCTTTCGTCGATGTAGCTTTGTTGAAATTTTAGAATAGAAACTAACTAAAATAAAGTAGAATAGGAAAGAGAGAATGCAAAAGACATTTTATTGATTGGTTCTAAATTACATTGACATGAAGACTTAAATATATAGATAATGA
>JANIJF010000005.1:63159014-63169301 GCA_024520955.1 Erythroxylum bequaertii
TGTTTTATACAAGTACTTATAAGCATATTGCAATACTTTGTGATACTATTATTCAATTGTTCTGAAAAAGCAAGTTTTCAAAAGAAGTTTTGAAAAGGGGATTGTATTCAAGAAAAAAGATACACAATTCAACCCCCCTTCTTGTGCGTTTTGTATATCAAATATAAAGTCTATACTAACGTGTGATTTACTTCATTATGTATATTATCGAACGACCACAATTTATTCCCATCATGAGTTGGAAGCCTAATAAGTGGGAATGGAATGGTGGTCGTCCTGTCGACATGACCTAGATCAAATGACCCTAATTTATTAAGTATTATATACTTTATCAAATGGCCTCAATTTGTTCCCATCATGAAATGGAAGCCTACTAAATTTCAAAGGTAGTAAACTTTGATTTTCTCTACATTGACTGAATATCAAAAACCTATCAACTTAAAATATGTACATGCATAAAAAAAAAGGAGAATCTATGTTAAGATTATTCTCTGAGACACATCCAATAAATACGCCTCCAATTTAGAGACACAATATTACAAATGACTTAGTAGGTGATAAATAAATGACTTAATAGGTGATAAGATTAGATTACCTGACATAAATATAAAGAGTAATACAGGGGAAGCTGACTAAATCTCAAAGGTAGTAAATTATGGTTTTCTCCACATTGACTAAACAGTAGAAACCTATCAACCCAAATGGGATGGTGGTCGTCTTACCAAAGCATCCTGGATCGAAGGACCCTAATTTATCGAATGAACCCAATTTATTAAGTATTATATACTTTATCGAATGGACCCAATTTATTCCCATCATGAAGTGGAAGCCTACTAAGTGGGAATGAGATGGTGTTCGTCCTACTAATGTGTCCTAGATCGATCAGCCCCAATTTATTGAACGACCTCAATTTATTCCCAGGATGAAGAGGAAGCCTACTAAATATCAAGGGTAGTAAATTTTGGTTGTCTCGACGATGACTGAATAACAAAAACCTATCAACCTAAAATTTGTACTTGTATAAAAAAAGAGAATCCATGTTATGATTATTCTCTTAGATACATCTAATAAATATGCTGCCGATTTAGAGACATAGTCCTATAAATGGCTTAGTAGGTGATAAATAAATGACTTAGTAGGTAATAAGATTAGATTGCATGACACAAATGTTAAGAGTAATCGACTGAAAAGTCGAATAAATCTCAAAGGTCGTAAATTCTAGTTGTCTCCCCATTGACTGAACAGCAGAAACCTATCAACCCAAAATTTGCACTTGCATAAAAAGAGAGAATCCATGTTATGATTATTCTTTTAGTTTAAAGGAAGGGTTGTTGGAAATATTTGTTTTACTTTTTAATTGTCCATGTCAATAGAAGTTTGTTTTTTTAATGGTTTTAGTTTGATTTGGTTTACCTAGTCTTTAGGAGAATAAATCGATTTAAATGATTTTGTTGAAGTTTGTTGCACTTTATTAATAGTTTCCACTTCAGGATGTCAGTTGTTAAAAGTTCAGTTATTTATTTCCCTATTTTGTTTTTCTTTTTCTATATATTTATCACTAGTGAGGAGCTTTCGTGTTCATTATAGTTTATCTAGTACCTGTAGGTGTATTCATTTTCAGACGCAATAACTTGATTGGCTATGAGTTTGTATTTAAGTTTAGTCGTGTGGTGCACGACTTGGGCTACAAATGGACCAATGTTTATGGCAAGTGTTAATTCGAAGTTTTTTTTGATCATAAACGAGTCGTGGTTGTATTGTAAGGATTATGTGATAAATGTAGTTAAGCTTGAGCGAAGTCAGGTTTTACGCATTGTAGCTCGTCAGTAAGTTAATTATATCGACTTTAAGGGATTATGTTATGTAATTGATGCTAAAGTCATCCTAAAAGAATAAAGTTTTCATTATGTGATTATTCTACCTCCAAATTGGCTATAAACTTTTCAAATCGGGATTGTTTTATAGAAGGGCTAGGCATGAATTTGATAGTACTTGTAAATCAATGTTGAATTAAAATATAAAGCTTAAAAATGAATGGAATCTGAACATGCCATTCCTAAACTAATATCCGTTAATTTTGCCTTGTCGTATTTCTGTCAGCAAAAGTGACCTTGAAAACTTAGTGCCTCGATGGGCATCATAATCATTAATTACCAGGGTTAAGCTTGCGCAAAGTTTGGTTGAGACTTGATTTTTTTATTTCTAACATAGTTACTGCAGATTGTCTTCGAGATGTTGAAATTGGAATCAATTTTCGATATCGAGGACTACGTTTCAACAAAATGTCTACATTCTAAAGCCTATATAATAAGAAGATGGCAAGGTAAGCATGACTCCCGATATTTGAGCACACATGCCATAACTATGATTGTATTACCTATTTTCGCTTGGATGGAACTTTGGGCTCATTTACTAGGTTCTTCTAATTAATGTTGGATCTTTTCAATTTTGAGTTTTGGATTGTGAGTCTATTTGTAATTCATTTGATATGATTTAACATGATCAATTCTGGAAGCAGCTAATTCTAATTTTAAAATGTTATACTATAAATAATTTTATATTATAATAAATAATTTTAGTTACAAACATTAAAGCATTCTTCACTCTTAATATTAATTATTTTGAAATTCATGTATATTAAATATTTTTCTATAGTATAATATCAAAATCATATACTACTATTTACAAATACATAAACGAGATACAATTCTAACTTCAATACATACATGAGTAATAAACGTTACTATATGTAAGTTAAAAATTTCAAGTGCATGAATTAGAGACATTTTAATCCAAATTGAAGTAACATACTATAAGACCTCAAATTTCGATAAAAATTATGAGTTATGTATATTGTAATTGCAAATAATGTGAATAAGAATATGTATTGTTGGTTTATGTCCTACGATCAATCAATTAGTTGTAGTTTAATGATATAATAATTTAAAGGCTTTCTTTATATTATACGTATTCAGATATATATGATAAAGTCTATAGAATAAACATATATTATAGAGTCTATGGAATAAATATATATTATAAATGAGATTATAATTATAAGATTTATATTAAATTTATGTATTATCCCTAAATTGTTCATATTCATTGTTCTATTAAGACTGGATATTAATAAAATGTAAAAATGTTTAGCATACTTTTTTCTAATGAAGGAAGTAGTCGATCTCATAAATAAAAGTATGAAGATACTTAAACAAATATGCGGGTGTTTGTTAGAGAATAACTTTACTGAACTAACCTTCTATGAGAATTCTATTTAATACATTAATTGTATGTCTATGAAAATTCTCATTATGATTATTATATAAGTGCTCATTTGACTTAATCTGAAGTTTATCTTATATGTCTATGAAAATTCTCATTGTGATTATTATATAAGTGCTCCTTTGACTTAATCTAAAGTTATCTTGTATAAGGATTGCTATGTTTTGATATTGCTGTAACCTATTCTAATCAAGGATAACTTAGTCAGTAGTCACAAGATATAATATGAACTATATGTAGGTAGTTGAGTGATTAATATAAATTTTAACTTAAAGTGATTAGAGAAAATTTTTCATTGTTCTCGATTAGTATTAATTTAGAAAATCCTTGGTCAAGGTAGAATGACACTTTGTAAAATAGTTTACAAATGTCATCATCGAATTAATTGCTAATGCTGGGGAACTAGCATGATCAAACTTAAATAGAGTAAAAATTAATTTTATGTCTTATGTCTAATCAGAACATTGTATCATAAAAGAATTGAATTATACGAAAACATCATATATGAAAGGTTAGTCAAAATCACTTTGACATGTTTAAATATTTGGGTAGTCATGTTGTATTGCTAGGTGTCATTCTTAATTTAAAGATATAAAATTTTTAATTAGAGAATTAAAGATAAATTAAAGGAGCTTAATTTATTTAATTGTAAATATAATTTAGGGTTATAATTTATATTCATCGCTAACATATTTGAGAATCTAATAGGTCAAATACAAAGAATGGGTTGAAGAGAGAGAAAATATTTTAATCAAGTTGAATTTGATTGTAAAGTTTAAGAAACTTTATGATTAAATATGAGATATATATTAAATAAAGATTAATATGAGATATTGAATTTTATTTGAGCATAGCTGATATTTAATTAGAATTATTTGTAATATTAATTAAATTTTAACTAAAATAGAATTTAATTTTAATTAAATTACTAAAATATTCAAAAATTATTATAAATAAGCTTAAACTCTAAGAGAGTTAGCAATCCTTGCCTAACCTTCTCTGCAATAGTTAAAGAATTCTCTTACTACGTTTTGTGGATATAGTTAGATATCAGACACTTGTGCAATTAAAGTAGTTGAGATGAACACATTTCAGAAACTATTTGAGAGAAACGACAAGAAAAAGGATCAAATTTCAGAATAAAGTACAAATTATCATTAATGCTTTATTACATTTTATATGTTGATCATGTTATAGAATTTAGATACTCTTAGCTTTAGGAAATCATATGAAAACTTTTTGTAATTAGTTCGTTGCATTTGAGATCAACTTTTTCTTTGATTTACCAACAGTATGGTCAAAAATTAAGTATTTGATAGGTTTATAAGAATAATAACAAGATAATAAATTTAAAAGTGTAATATCTAAAGATTTTTAATTTGACATTCAATTGTTTGGAAGTTTTTAATTTAACAATTAAGTTCCTAAATTTTTTATAAATTAAGTCAAAACATTGTCTATACTAATTATTTGTTGATGTTGGTTAATAGAGCAAATTTTTTATTTGAAACATAGACATCCTTTAACTTTTTATGAAGTCATAAGCATCCATACAACTTTAATTAACATAATTCATCTAATCCAAACAATTTAAAATTTGTTTCTTTCTCGTGACTCTTCTTTGCGATTATATATGCTTTGAATCCATTTACAAGAGCATCTCCCAATGAACCCAACAGTAGTAATGGTGATGCTGATAACTTTGAATGTAATATATGCTTTGATATAGCTTAGGATGTAAGAAATATGGCATGATGTTATGACCATATTTTCTATAGGCCCATATTAAAATTGGTTTAAGGTTTTTCTTTCTTTGATAGTATAATAATTGTTGACCGTTAATTTAGTACTTGATGGATGTGTAACATTTAATGTTGACAGGTATATAAACTAGTTCTCTCTCTGTCCTAATTAAGTAGACAGAAAAAACAAATGCAATACGAATGTATTTGGCTATCCATTAAGCTATTTGCTACAAAAAGAGGGTTAAGGGAGAGAAACTAGTTCGTGATTGTTGAAAGTTCTCTCTACATCATATTAAATTTCGCTCAAGATAAGTGATTTATTCACTTCATCTATGTGGTTATTATTATATTCAAGATCTTAATGAGCATGAATGATTTATATATGATTTATGGGTTGATGTTTGAATATTAAACATGAAAGCTTATATGTGGTATTAGAGCCTTGGATTTTGAATAGATAATAATCCTTAGACTATTGATTTGATGATTGTTTCAATTACAACGCTTATAAAAATTTATGGTTTTAGGTTTTTATATAAAGAATAATTTTCCCTAAAAATTTTAATGGGAGTGTCACGATTTGGATGAAATTGATTTGTTTGTGTCCTTTTTACTTCATGAAATTCCATTCAAGAAATATACAAAATAAATTCTTCAGAACAAAACTTGTTATGCCCAGATGCACAGCTACACCTTTGCAGCCCTTGTTCATTGAATGCCGCATCTTCCTAAAGAACGTTTATATCTTTCATAACATACTATTGGTTCTATTAATCCGCAATAATCTGCAATAAAGAAATGTTTTGTATTGGATTTTTTCTATACAATTATGCCCCATTAAATAGCCACTACAACGTTGTCTTTCATTTCTTTTAGAGAGAAAGAACTCTGCTCCATCTTGATAGTATTCCACAATGTTATTTTCGTTAATCAATAAGGAAGAATTTGGGTTAAATCAAGTGGGGATACATGTTTGCATTACATGGCGGATTTGTTAAGTTTAAAATTACAGTTTTGATCCATGAAGTTTTGATAATGGATGAATTGATTTTAAAGTTTTGATTTCTTACCTTTTAGTCACATTAATGATATTTTTTTTACTTATAATCAAAATTTTAACATATATATATATATATATATATGATAATATGATTAAAATTAATTTGTTAGTTACCAAAGTTCCCAAATTAATTTTGAATGTGTAATCATATAATTTATGTAATTTATGAAATTTTATTATAAAAAAATTATTAATTGATAGAAATTAAGGACGTTACCGAAAGGTAAATCAATGTTCTATAACTAATAAATATAAAGGAGAAAATTGATACACTGTTGTCACATATATATAATTATCCAAAGATGCTATATGTATTTGATGAAGTTTATTTAATTTTCTTATAAAGATTAAATAACATTATAATAGTAGTGATAATATGCATTGTTGTGTTTACCCATAGGTAACCGACAATATATTTAACGTATTTGCTTCCTTTTTGAATATGTTAATTAGTGAGCGTTTACATGTTTGCAATTATTAGCCTTCACTCTTAAGCTTATTCTATTAACTTATTCACTGGTGTGAATTTCTTTTAATGAAGCTAAAAAGTCTCTTTTTATTTAGGTGCTTTAGATCCTGACTTGGCGCTATTAGAGGATTAGCCTACTGACCTTAATGATACTAGTACAGAGGCTGCTTTAGATCTTGACTTGGCGCTATTAGAGGATAAGCCTGCCGACCTTAGTGATACTAGTACAGAGGCTGAAGAGGCACACTATAAGGCGTGGGCAAAGTCTAACAGGTTATGTTTAAATTTTATTCGAATGAAAATTGCCAGCCAAATTAAGTTTACTCTTCATAGCATTGAAAATCAGAATGCTAAGGATTTTCTTAAGCTTGTGGAAGATAAGTTTGTTCTACCAATAAGGCACTTCCAGGGATACTTATGGCTGAATTTACGACCATAAAGTTTGAAGGGTTAAATATCGCAGCAAGACTTAAGACACTAGATATGATTTTGGAAGACTCCTTCTTAGTGCAATTTATCATAAACTCACTTTCTATTGAATATGGACCATTCCACATCAATTATAACATATTAAAAGATAAGTCAAATATTGATGAATTTTCCAGTAAGCTTATTCAAGAGGAATCGAGATTAAAGAAACAAGGAGTTCATTCTATTAACTTAATGGGTTAAGGAGCTAGAAGGAAACTCAAACCAATGGCCAAGAATTTTAAAAAGAAAGAACTACTAAAGTTCCACAAGTTGCTGATAGCAAAAGAAAGAGACAAAAGTTAGATAAATGCCACTTCTACAAGAAAAAAGGACATTATCAGAAAGATTGCCTAAAATGTTGGACCCCAAACTTTTCGTGAAAGATTAGAACTATTGAATGAGAAATTTTGGTGGTTAGTCACGAGTTAAGAACAAATGAATGAAGAATTTTTGAACAAGAAATGATAGACAAGAGTAAAGTAGGAAATGAGAAATGTGGATAGATTCATGATTTGCTATGGTGATTTTGGTAGGTAAGAGATTTGGAAATGGGAAGAATTAAGGTGAAAGTTAGCAGTAAAATGAAAGCAATATTTGTGTGGTAAGTTGATGAAGAATATGTACACATATGTATGTTCTGTTATTCGTGTTCATGATTATTCATGGATTAAAATTTTGTTATGGATAATGCTGATTTCAAATGAAGTTAAGAATGAAGAGTAAATAAAGTAGAAAGAGTGATCTTAGTATGAGTTGTGCAAGGAAAGATTTTGAAATAAAAAGTTGATCTGGAAAATATTCACTGAGTATGGTTCAATATTTTAGCCACAACGTTTTTTCTAGTTGTCCAAACGAGGTGATTCTTAATTTATATTAAAATAGAAACATATGGCTACATTTCATAAGAAAAAATCGAATTTCAATTCTATCTCTAAGAATCTCAAAAGTTGCCATGAAGTTAAGAATTGGGTGTAGTATGTTGGTGTATGAATGAAAAACTCATCTTCGGACTTTAGGGGCAAATTTAGGATTGATATAAATAGATTTTGGGCAAAGTTGCCTTCTGTAAAGTTTTCGATCTTTCTTTTATCTTTCTAACGGTATATAGTATAAAAATTTAGGACAACTAAGCTAAAATTTATGCCCGTTTTATTGTTACGTATCAGTAAGACGTCATCATCATCTTAGTATGACGTCAGCATCCTTTCAGTTTTGTTCCGTCTCAGTTTTGCTTTCGTCTCAATATGATGTCATCATCGTCTTAGTATGACATCAACATCGTCTTAGTTTTGTTCCGTCTTAGTTTTGAATACGTCTCAGTATGACATCATCATTGTCTTAGTATGACGTCAGCATCGTCTCAGCTTGACTTTAGCATTGTCTTAGTTTGACCTTTGACTTCCTTCTTCTGTTTAATTTTTGACCCCTCAAAAGAACGAATTTGTATTCGAAGTCTTCATGAGAGTTGTAGCTTTTGAAATCTTCTTTCCAAACATATAACGAACATCTTAATTCGATATCTTTAGGGAAAGTTATGGCAATTTTTCCAACCTTGTATCGACTCATGATGTCAGCATCGTCTCAAAATGATATCATATTGTCTGTTCAATTTTTGACCCCAAAGATCAACGAATTTGTCTTCAAAGTCTTCATGAGAGTTGTATCCCTTGAACGCTTCATTACAACCATATAAAGAACACCTTAATCCGATATATCTAGGGAAAGTTATGGCAATTTTTCCAACCTTGTATTGTCTCTTGACGTCAGCATCGTCTCAAAATGACATCACATAGTCTGTTCAATTTTTGACCTCTTATATCAACGAATTTGTCTTTGAAGTCTTCATGCGAGTTGTATCTCTTGCAATCTTCTTTCCAACCATATAAAGAAACCTTAATCAAATATCTGTAGGGAATGTTATGGTAATTTTCCCAACCTTGTATCGTCTCATGATGTCAGCATCATCTCAAAATGACGTCATATTGTCTGTTCAATTTTTGACCCCCCAAATGAGCGAATTTGTCTTCAAGGTCTTAATAAAACTTGTAGATCTTGAAAGCATGTTTCGAACCATCTAAAGAACACCTCAATTAGAAATTTCTACAGAATGTTATGGCTATTTCCCCGAAACAAATTTAGTATGATTGAGGTCATAAACATGGTTGCTTCTTTTGACCATAACTTCTTCACTAGACCTCCAAATGACTTAATTCTTGAACCATTGGATTCATAAGACTTTTCTCTCCTTCTCCAAACAAAATTTTAGCCTTTGAAATGAAGTGAGAAAGATTGAGTGAAAAGCATGGGACGGGTATAGTGAGTTTGTTCTTAAATAATATGAACTGGTGTTATTCCACTAAACTTCAGTATTTCAATAATTTTTGGAGCTCTACTGATCCAAATGAGATGATTTTTGATTTGTGGTAAAATAGAGACATGGAGCTACAAATGGTATGAAGAAATTGGAATCTAATTCAGTTTCTAAGATGTTTAAATTCCACATGAAAGTGTGTATAGTATACTGTCTTAGACAAGAGCAGTCCAAAAATGTTTGAAGTATATCTTTTGAATCATTAAATCAAATGGAATGATTTTGGTGGCATTAGAAACTTAAGACAATGGGGGAAATTTTTCTGGAAGAAAGTGTTATATTAGAATGTTCAAGGGTACTGTTGGCAAGGCACTTAAGTATAAAAGACATAAGGCATAAATGGAAGGGCAAATTGGACAATTCTCAATCATTAAGGGTATAATTGGAAGAAGTAGTGTTGTCTTGCTTATAAATGGAGAATAAAAATGTGAATGAGAATATTCTAGAGAAGCAAAATGTGTGGATGAGAAAAGAGATAAGAGAGAGAGAAAACATGAAAAAAGAATGAAAGAGAGAGAAAGAAGAGAAAACAAGCTATGGTTTTAATTTCCGTAGCCTTCAAGAGAGATTTTGAAGTTGTTCAAAAAGAGAAAAAGTAAGAGGAAGAAAAGAGCTTCCAATTGAGCTAAAGATCTCTTCATTTGGTGAAGAATCAAGGTATGATCATTTGAATCTTTACATTTTTGGAAGGATTCTAGTTTTTGGAGTTTAGAAAAATGCTTGGGGTTTAAAAATGCTAGAATCAATTTCAGTGATTCTGCATTGTGGGATTTTAAAGTGGATTCCCATTTAATGAATCCAAGAGTGTCATGTGACACTTGGCATTTAATAAGAAAGAACAAAATTCATTAATACCTTTTTAATAAAAGAACCCTAAAAAAATATAATC
>JANIJF010000005.1:63804465-63818717 GCA_024520955.1 Erythroxylum bequaertii
TGGTGGATTAATATATGTTTGATCACACTTTTCATCCATTGAGTAGGTAAAACATTCATAATCCTATGTATGTGTCCATATTTGCATGCCACTGAAGATTCTAATTCCTTCTATGTACTTGAAGATTTTTTAGAAAGGGAGAAAAAAAAATCAATACAGGGGATTGCTTTTATATATATATATAAAAAAAAAAAAGCAAAGACAAAAGACACACCTGAAGCTTCTCCAGAGCTGACTTTGCTTTAGATTGGTCAACCAGTTCACTGTGCAGCTCATCGCCAAACTACAGAAAAGTAAAATGAAACTATAAGGAACAACAGAAAAAACTAGTACAAAAATCAAGGAGCTAGACAAGCATGACTCAATAAACTAAGAAACTAATGAATATACCTTGTCACCATCCATCACAGTTGCCTTGATAAAGTCAATTTGGTCCTCAAACACAAACCTAAATAAATCATAAAATCTCTGACAATTAGAGTTTCATACTAGCAGGTTGATTCAACTTCAACAAAGAAACCAAACGAAACTCATAGAAAATTACATAGCATGCAATACTAAAATGAACCTGAGTTTAAATTTCAGAATCCACACTTACTGATAGTCATCAGACTGTTTTTTATTTTTTGAACCAAACTTAAGTGTTGCTTTCCCTGCAACATAACAATCTCAGAATTAGAGTTCTAATAACCCAATTAAACATTCTCACATGCATCAGATATAGTAATTGGATTAATCATATTCACAAGAATTACCTATCTGAAATTCTTCCCAAGCCTCCTGTTCAGCAAATGGGTTCATTTTCTCCCCTACACTCGGGTCCCTATGATTTAATTTCAGAAATAGATTAGGGTAAAAGGCAAAGAATTTGAGAGTATAGGACTACAATACTTA
The DNA here is from genome assembly GCA_024520955.1 of Erythroxylum bequaertii. Classification (NCBI taxonomy): domain Eukaryota; kingdom Viridiplantae; phylum Streptophyta; class Magnoliopsida; order Malpighiales; family Erythroxylaceae; genus Erythroxylum; species Erythroxylum bequaertii. The sequence continues at coordinate 63,805,360 of JANIJF010000005.1, forward strand.
AATCTCTAATTCTCCAGCCGGACATATGCAGTTTATGTACACATTTGATCATCTAAACAATTGGAAGCACAATATTATCAAACTGACCTATAACGCTGCAAAGCCACAGCAAATCTCTTCTCCTGATTAACACCCCCTTCTTGATCATATGCTTCGGGCATTCGATACTACAGCTCACACAAGAGATATTTACCATGAATAATTGAATTAGCCACAAGAAATGAATGTGTCTTTTATGACACGATACGAAAAATTAAGTTTTCAAAATGTGCTTTCGGACAATCTGATTTTCAAGCATGAAAATGTGTTATATGGGTTTGGTTAGGTCCCCTAAGTATAAGTCAGTGCACTGGTCTCGTTTTTAAAAGGCTTCTCCCGTCTGCCCGCTAGTGGCACTGGAGCTCCGATTTTGGACTCCCATAAGTTCACGGCTGCACAGGACCGCTATGCGGGAATGTGCAGTACGTTCCGTTTGGACCGAAACCAAACCATTCTGAAATGTTATGTGATTTTTGATTTATTTATAATGTGATGCATTTATATGTGCTTGCATTCATGTTTTCGATTATATTTATGAATTTTGAAAAGTTTTGGAATTTCGAGGAATGAAAATTTGAGGTTTGAAATTGTGAAAAGATTGAAAATTTCAGTATAAATGATTTGAAAAGTGGAAAGGTTTAAGAAATAAGTTTTTGAAAAATTTGCTAAATGGCAAATGTTTTGAGAAATGGATTTTGCTTATTTTTCAATTATAAATATGTTATCCACGAGCTATTTCAGCTCACCCCCCTTTCATCCCCATCTCCAGGTATCGAGCAGGAGATTGGATGAAGGAAAGTCAAGATGTCCTTCGATTTTGTTTGTTTTGTATTTTTGTGAAATTTCGGAATGTAAAGAAATTATGAATTTATGTTTGGAATTGAGTTTGTGTATGAAGTATGGATATGTAGATGATTGATGTATTCATGTATGGAATTGAGTTGTGTATGATTATGGAATTGGATTATGTAAGTAAATTATGGATTGTGTATATAAATGTGAATGTGATTGAGATTGGATATGATTGTGTTTTGGGTTCCGGACGGGAGGTCCGAGGATACTGATTGATGATTGAGATTATTGAAGTGCTAGGTTTAGACTTGTGTTTGTGTATGCTGGGATTCCGGACAGGAGGTCCGATGAATTTGATGATTGTGTGATTGGTTTGGATATATATAGAAGTGTGTTTTTTTGATTTGCAGATTTTTGGGTTTCTAAAAATGCAGCCGTTATGCTGCCGAAATTTCGTTAAATTGTGTATGGCTTGTTTGGGAATAAGATATGTGTGATTGTTTATATGGCAAAGGAAAATTAGAATAAGAGTTTTAAAGATGAGTTTAAGATATGCATGATTAAGAGAAATCTAGTAATTTGAGATTATGGAATATTATGGCAAAGGAAATTGAGTTTCGAATGGATGATTGTCCAAATGGAAATTTTGATCGGGAAATTGAATATGGATTAGTTTTGTTTTTGACTAAGATTGAATCAAGATGAAAAGAAATAAATGTTATGAGAAAGAAGGAAAGAAAAAAAATTATACCGGTTCTCGAATTAGTCTTAGGGTTTCCAACGCAATACGGGACATGGTTCGATAATTTTTGTTACCGGGTTGTCGGACTTCATTTGCTTCGGTTTAGTTTTCTTTTCCGATTCGTTGCGATTTCCGTTCTTCTCGTTTTGTTTCCGCTTTTTCGATTGGGGTCCGGTCCCGAGATCGGGTCCCAACATTCTCTTTATTATTTATATATCAAAATTTTAAATATAATTAACAAAAAAGTACTATCAATTATAACAATCATAATTAACCCTAATAATCTAAATACTCTTTAAACCTTTATAAAACTAGTCTTTCATCAACAATTAATCAATTATGTGATAACAAATTAAATTACACAATTTAAGTTATCAAAAATATTTTTTAAAGATTTTTAAAAAATCACTAAATATTTATTTAAATTGTTTTTTCCTTAGCCAATCGACATAAAGCACTAGTCCTTGACAAGATTCCTAGGTCCCCTTTTCTCTTTCAATTTCTTTAAACAGTAAGTCAACATGTGCTCTACTCTATAAAAAGAAAAGTTGTGCCTTTGATAGGGAAGGATCAAGAGGTATCAAGTTGTTGCAATCAATTTTTCATTGCTCCACTTAACAAATACCATCTTCTAAATGAGTTTGATTTACCAATATAATCAACAACCAACATACCCAGAACACGCCCATAAGCAGATCACTCCTGTCATTTAACATCAATATAACAAGAAATTCTTCAAACACCTTACATGTACTAGAAATTCATCCCAATATCACAACCAAAATTACGTCTTGTCCTTACCATCACTAACATTTATAAATTAAAATTTATTTCTAATAACAGAATACCCAAATAAACGAATGTTATTAAATACCCAAATACATCCATCATCACACAAAATAAAAGAGATGAAAGGCTGCAAGAATACCTCCGCCAAAGGACACAATGACAGTGACTGGAGAAGACAAACGCCGACGAGCAGAAGAGGAATCTATGATAGAGAAACCAGAGAGAGGAAAAGCGCTTGAGAAAATGCAGAGGAGAGAGGAAAAACGAAGAAGAAGACGCGCAAGGGAGGGGTCTTTCGAGTGGGTTAAATGTAAACGAAAACAACGACGCAGGGAAGGGGTCTTTCGAGTGGGTTAAATGTAAACGAAAATGGCATCGTTTGGTATTAAACCAAACGACGTTGTTCTCGTTTTATTTAAAACACTAAAGTCAAAGCAAATGACGACATCTACCTTGAAAATTTACTGACAGAAATGTCTTCCGTTAGTAAACTCAAAACTTTTTATTCGGCTAAGAATTCTCGCCTTCTTTATCTATGGGAATTTTCTACCGTCATTAAAGTCCATTGAAAATTTTGCTAGGATAGTTTCCCTCCATATTTATTGACGGATATTATTACTGTTACTAAATGAAATTTTTTCTGATAATGTTATTCACGTAAATTAAATTTCTGTCAATAATTTGCAATGATTTTATTTATGTCGATCGGTAATGTTTCATGCTAATTCTTAATTTTCTTGTTGCGGTACTTGATGTATATTTTTCGATTACATGTGGGGCGTTGGTGTTAATCGATCTTTATAGTAGTGGGTTGAATGCTCTATATCAACTAGTGCTCATCAGGGGCCCTACTCAACTAAATACTGGAAGAAAAAGTCAAACAAGGGCATTTGTGGAGGGAGGTCATAAAAACACTTGAGACATATTATACGTATATAAGAGAAGAGTTCGTACTTTATTTTCAGGACCACTTCAAGTCTCCAAGCAGAGGAGAAATGGCTATCAAGAAAGCCCAAGTGCTAAGTCCCACCTAAGTGGATGAACTAGGCCGTTCTCTCCTTCACTCCTTTCCAATCTGTGGGGGTTCCTCGGACAAATAAGTACTATTAGAACTACTGCAAACATTAAAACGGAAGGTCAAGTCACCCATGTTTCACAGCAAAAGTAAACGTGGGAAGGGCAATTAAATTAATCAGCACTATTGATATCATGACTCACGAGGTCATAATCCTTAAAAAAATTTGTTCAAGTACAACTATTTGGTGCCATTAAAACTTCAGAAACTTCCGTATTGGCATCCAAACTAAGTCTTGCTGTCTCTATTTAAGCTTACATGTTGATGTTGGTTCCTCAAAAATAGCGAGGGATTACTCATACACAACCAACGTTACTCAATTCATGAAACATAAAAGTTAAAACTTACAAAGCTTGGGGTAAATTATTCGAAAGATATCATGAACCAAGAGAAAATTTAACAAAAGATGTCCCCCATCTCATGTCAACATCACGAATGAAAGATGTGGACCAATTCTGAGTGATTGAAGTAAATGAGGGGAACATTATTCATGTGAACGTCGTTAACTTGCAACTACCAAATTCAGATACTACGGCTGTCACTCTGTAATGTCGAACTCATAGACCATAGAGATTACATATGTATTGAATCTTCTTTCTTTTTCTCTCTCTCTCTCTCTCTTCCATTATATATGTCCTGACCACAAACAAACCTAACCTCTTTGGTCTATACATAAGTTGTAGTAATCATGAGATCTCTAAAGTCTTCCGATACTTTCAAGTAACCCACCATGTATATATAACATACTCCTTTCTAATTGCTCCTGTGCTTCCTAAACATTTGAAAATGTAGGTACTTGGTTACTGTGGTATAAAAACATGGAGAGGCACCCACAATTATTTCGGTCCTACCCTATCGTTAAATCCTAAGAATGATCTTGATTGCAAAAGTGACATAAAGCGGTGTAACTCTAGCATTCTGTTTTTGTAGGTACTCTTTTCCCCATCCCACCTCAATTATACCTTAGGCTCCATTTATCTATTTATCAAGCATATATGTGCCCTTATCAGTCCTTAAAATAGTAAGTTACTCATTTATTGCAGCAACAAAATAAATTTAAAAGTAATTTATTCATTACTAGATTTTCTATTTATTTTGGAATAAGAGCTTAGACCAATTACATTAATACATGGTTTACCCTTAATTTTAAGTAATTAATAAATCAAATCAACTATAGTATGTGGTACATATACCTAAGTTGGTAATAATTACGTACTACTTTTGGTGGTTAACCTAATTAACCTAACTTGTGGCACTATATTCTATATCAACTAGCCAGGTTTGGTTCTTAGAATTGTCATACTTATAATAATTTCTATTATTAATAATCAAAAGTAACGTTGGCTCATCTTATCTTAATCAACGGCTTGAATTTAGGTACGTATTACTGCTTCAGGTACCTTGAATGGATTGGGCTACAGCTAATAATGAGTATCGAGTACATATGTACAATCAAAAGGAGCGGTACATGTAGGTGCAAGTTGTTAGAGATAGTTAAAGGTTTTGGCATCTTTTTCCTCCACATGTTGATCAAGTTTAGAGTCGTCCAACCATTCACTGTCATTCAGTTAAAACCCATGCTAAAATGACCCACTGAAAATGATAAGGATTGTTTAATTTATGTTCATATTCATAGAGTCATTTGGAAGCTTTTGGTGGAATATATTGTGTGTGTATATATATTTCTGATTTTTATTTAACTTTTAAAATAATAACCTTTAACTGCTCATCCTTCTAAACCATTAATTTCTTTTGCTAACCGAAGAGGATAATTTAACTTTGGTTGGAAATTATTATTAATTACATTGAATGTAGAATTAGTTGCATATGGATATTAATGACAAGAGAGAAATGACATGTACAAAAGGGAAAGGGACCAAGGATATATATACATATATTGCATAATTAAGGATGCCCCCACACAATGTTAATGCAACATCAGAACAAAAGATGCCTTCTCCTATGTGGTCCAAACCCTTGGAGTTTCAGACAACAATGATCACACCAAGCTTTTAAGGAGTTCAAAGAGCTATCCTTGTATTGACAGTTAACGGGTCCTTTACATGTAGCTAGAAAGCCGAATTCCCATTCCCATCATCAGAGAGACTTGTCCTTATAGTCCCTCCATGCATTCTGAAATATGCCCTTTTTCTTCTTTAACCTTCAAAGGGAAGGGATTGGTGGGCTCTCATCATGTTCACACTTCCACTTCCACTTGCATTGCATTGCTATTTCTTATTGCATGTATATCCGCCCTCTCCTTCTTTTGTGTTCTCATTTCTGTGTGCTAAATATCTCTCCTTCTCTCTAACAAGCCAATTGAGTACTTTCGCTTTCTTGCTTATGAGAATGAGAAATTTCAAGTCACATGTGGATGGAAAGCCCTAATAATTAAGACTGTCCACAAAAACCTGTTTTTTCCTGGTTCGTGAACTCTGATCATCTGTGGTAATCCACCTGTGCAAGTTCATAGATAAAATACAAATGGGCATCTGACACGTGTACCCAACGACATAGTTTTACCACGTGTAAATAAGCATGTGACATGTAATAAAAGACACGCTAGGCAAGAGAAAGAACGACAGCGAGTTAAGTCCAACTAATTAGCATAAATAATTAATTAAGTTCAATTAGACCTAATTAGTACCTTTTAACATATTTCTCCTCTGAGCAAAAACGGACAGCAGTGTGTCATGCATTCACGTGACTTTGTCAAAGTAGTTTTTTTTTGGGCAAAAGTTGAATTTTGATGTCCAACCGATCTTGAATGGTCGTACAAATTTTTTTTTGGCTCTGCTAGTTCTCTTCAAGTACACTATAAAGCTGGCAAACAGTGAAAACTGAAGACAAACGCACTTCATTCGCTCTCTCGCTTACAGCCTTTGGCGACAATACCCTTTTCTTTTTTCTTTTTTAAGAATTCATTTCTCAACACTTACTCTTGCGTTAAAATTCTTTGGCAGGCTTTTTAAAAATTTCCCACAACATATACCTAATCAAGTTACTTTGCCAGGTTTTCGCAGCTTCTAATTAATTAACTAGCTAGGGAGAGGTACATCTGGCTTTTAATTTGCAAGTAATAACGTATAAATGAGGGTGTGATTAGATCAGTTACAAATGAAAATTATTCATCCTCATGGATTCAAATTTTTATTTAAAAGAGAAGGAGACTATTCTCCTTGTTAATTCGAGTAACTCTTAGTTATATATAATCATAACTTAAATTCTAGAAACTTTTAATTCTTATCACCATTGTAATTTCTATGACATGTTGCGTCTTAATTATTATGTAATAAATATAGATAGATATAAGTCTAAAGAACGGTCAAAATAATCGGCAAAATGCAAATTGGAACATTTTGGAGAAGATGTACATATAAATCCTTTTCAACTGAATTACTGTCCTACCACATTATGGGACGCTTAGACCTCTAGAGTCCCCCCATAGATGACACATTAATTAATAAAAACATACGATATAAATCTGGTTTAGAGAAAGCGACGAATGTGGAAAAGATAGGTGCGGTAATTGATGATGGAAATGGTATATGAAATGAAATTTTCTCATTTAAAAGATGAAAGACAGAGACAATTGAGCCATAAAATTTGGTCCACAAATGGGAACACAAATGTTGCAGAGAAAGCAAGAAGTGGGATGGCTCAGGACAATTTCTAGCAGGCAAAGTCACATTCAATCCACCTAATAAGAAATAGAGATGAGGAACAAAGAGATAGCGACCTTACCATCGTGCCTTAACAGACAAAACCAACGTGGCTGTATAGATAGAGAGAGAGAGAGAGAGGTTTCAAAGAAGCTACAATATACCTGATGTAAATGTACAGAATTTAAAGAATTAGGATTTTCCAGGATGGTGACCCTTTTGTTGGAAGGCGATAAATATGGACTTGAATTTATGCATGCTCACATGTCTCTGGTCTTCATATAGAAATTTATGCCCTCATGCTCAACACATAAGCCTTGCTAAGGGTTTAACGGTCGTTTGAATCAACTGATTATATGACTTCTGTTCTAGGAGGAGCTTTCATAGTGTTAAAGTTCTTTGCAGTTATGAACACAGTTCTTTTCTTTCTTTTATTTGTCGTGGAATTCAAATTCCATTAAGGTGATCCTTTAACAAGTTCTTTTCTTTCTTTTATTTGTCGTGGAATTCAAATTACATTAAGGTGATCCTTTAACAAAATGCAATCGATGATAATGAACATTTGTCGAGTAAAAAAATATGCATTTTGAAATCCCCAAGTGAAGAATACATATATTTATGAATATGGACTTGCGTCGTATCTAGTTTCGGAAGCTACTTCCAACTGGGACTGAACAAGTTGGCAAGTCACGAAATGGTCGGTACGGTAGTGATGAGTACCTAAGATGTTGCCACATCATGAGAGCAAACGAGAACAGCAAATGCTAGGTTTTACATCTGATAATTTTCTACTTTTGAAGAGGAGGGCCGAGACACACATAGAACTGGTGCAGTTGCATTGTAGCATTGAAACCAAAATACCTACACATGTGGTCCCCCTTCAGACCCACAATCCTTTGTGATTGTGACTTTAATGACAAAGAAGAGGTTATTTTGTATGAATCAAAGAGAGTTGTTGCTGTTGTGTTAGAGTTAGCAGATGCAGGAATTTAAAGGCATGTTGGGGTGTGGACAGTGGACCCCTTCTTTGAAGGTTTGGCACAATCTATAAAAGGTACTTCCATTAATAAATCAAAATCTGTGGCCTCACCCCAAGTTAGCCCATCCTTTGATGACAGAACCCAAGAAATTATGAGAGAGAGATGGAGGATAGTGACTGGTCCTTGGATGGCAAAGGAAGGTAGAATTATGAACCAAGTCAGGCGGTTGGAGCTTGGAATAATTGCTTAACGAGTCAAGCATCAAAATAAAGATAGCAGTCTGTTTTCTGCAGAGAGACTCTTTAAACTATCATTAACATTACCCTTTTGGTTAAATTGCTCCATGCAAATCCGAAAAGTGCACAGAACATAAACCATCCTCAAACTTCAATAAGAAGTGCCACATTTGAGAAGAGACCAGCCTTTCAAGCTGAACCTACGGTTAAAAAGAGAAAGATTGTGGTGTATGTAGTGCTTCATGGATTTTGTCACTTTAAAAAAAAAAAAAATTGGTCACGACAAGAATTTTCCCCATTTATTTTCAGTCGTTAGGGTACTTGTGAACATTTACATTGCTGTCGAATTACAAACAAGCATTTGGTAAACTTATATGAATAGACATTGAGAATTCAAATTCCATTAATGAACTCATCATCTTCTTCTTCTTTTTTCATGTGATGTGATTTCTTCTTTTGAAAGCTGAACTTTCCTTTCAGTGTTTATCAATCAAAATATAGTGTAGTGCAAGTAAAATTTTTAGGAATGATGCTTTCCCATGTATACATGCTACTGTTAGCTGCATAAAATTTCGAAAGAAAGCTATGGGATTGGCACAAAGGATTTTATAATATAAAACTAAGAAAAACGAGACGAAAATTAAAGAAAGCTGAAAAAGAAAAGAAAGAGAAAAGATAATAACCGGAGTACTTGGGATCCCAGCAGGAGAGGAGAAAGAATAGGTGGGGCAGATATGATCATTTTGAAGTTAAAAGGAAATAATTTAGCTGTATTTTCCTTGAATAGTAACATATTCCTGGTACACGCTAATTATAATAAGATAGTAAATATGGGGTCCAAGGAGATACAAATGAGTACTAAATATTGGAGATAATAATACAAATAAAATAATTTGTCTATTTTCCGAAGAATAATAACTTGTGTCCTCCAGTTGTGAAAACCAAATAGAGTACATACATGAACATTTTTCTTGAATTGCATTCAGGACCACTTTCGCAGAATCACTGCAACAGATATAAAACAGCCAACAGCTATAAAGAACCAACACCAACTACTAGTACCTGGTCCTGGAGAGAGAGGGAGAGAGCTTGTCTACGTAGTTGTATATGCCTGCCTTTTAGCGAGTGATTGAAAGATAGAGAGACAGAGAGGCTTAGCTAGATACTTCTTACCAATGACACTTGATTATATCAGTACAAGTGTCTCTTCAATCACTCTCTGATCAACAAACCTCACTAACGTGGGCTGTTGACTGAGCAACTGGAGGTTTTTGAGAGGGAGAGATTGAAGAAAAAATTGTGGATGTCAACTTTCACTATCCTTGAACTGTCTTCAGCAACAATAACACCTAAAAGGAGGGAACAAATCTTCTGTTTTCAAATATTCTGTTCCTGTAAAATCTCATCCATCCAATTTTTATTTATTTATTGTATTAGATGGATAAGATTGTTTTGGAAACAGGAAGAACAGACCCTAAAAGGAGACGTTTTTCACCATAATACAAGACAATAATCAAGCAGTGTCAGCATTAGGGTGATCAAATGGAATATTGAGCAAAACTAGACCATATGATAGGAGTAATCATTCTCTTTTTCTCTGAGTCGCATCAGCCTAGTATACATTCTCAGAAAATACAAGACAATAAAACTAGAACCTTATTTCCTTTCAACTGACGCAGTACATATTTCAGATGGAAGCGTCAACAGGGTTCCCGATTCTCTTTATAATCTAACAATGTTAGATATTTATCATGGGGTACTCTTTTCAACTACGAGACATTGGAAGACCAGTTAGCCTTTTCTAGGATGGTTTCACTGTAATTCCTTTTTGTACTTTGTCTTAGCCCCTCCGACTGACAAATATGCATCTGTTTTCTTTTTTTTTTTTTTTTTTACGCATATACGATCTTTTGTGCTATTCTACTTGGTACATAGATGCTTTTAAATGTTAAAACATAGACACTAGTTGTTCAGTTTTTTTCCTTAATTTCATAGTTCAACTTGTAAAACCGGCAGGTACATGCATGCCATTAATGGCCTCTGGTCTAAATGCATTCCTTCCTTTCATAAAAGGCAATTGGCAATTTTGTTAACATCACAATACTAAGAAAATAAAATGCGTGTCTTTGAGTAACTGTTTGAGAAGATATCCGCATCGCTCGTCTGAAAACACTACTGTGCTCTCAGTACGATCTATTGCATGATTAGATAGAAAGCATATAATGAGTTCATGGTTTTGTGGAAAATGTTCAGATCAGTTGCAATTGTCTATATGTAATAATTATGGGATTAAATTTTAACACAAAATAAATTGAACGCAAGCGAATTGAGGACCAATCAGTTTCCACCTCCACTGATGTAAAGCCGATGTGTATCAACCAAGATAGGGCCTCTTTGAAAGCTATAGCTTCAACAATAAGAGGAGTATAATAGGAGTGGGAAAACCCAGAGAGACAGCTGTCTCCCCTTATTAATACTCCATACGATCTTGTCCCCTGCGCATCGTGAATTGAAGCATCAAAGTTGCACTTTACAGCACCATCAATTAGGCCTAACCATCAGATTACTAGTTCCTCAGCTCCTGCTGGTGTACCAGCAACGCTAGCCTGGGCCTAGGCATTTTTCTAGTCTTCAAGAAATCTGTTTGAAGATGCCACTAAAGCAGGGGGAGCTAATCTGTGTTGCTGCCATATGAAAGAATTTCGAGCTTTCCACAAGTGCCACAGAAGTACACAAGCCCAACTCACCTCATCTACCTGGCCCTTCAAGAGATCCTACAAAAAGGTAATAAAATTTGGAGCAACAGGGTGTGGAGACAATAAATCCCAACATGCTCTAACGTGAGCACAATGAAGCAAAGCATGAGAAATTGTTTCGAGCGTGTCATATTAAGGACAGTTGTCCTCAATTAACATTCCTCGTTGTTTTAGGGTCTCTGTCACTGGGATAATCCCTCTACATGCTCTCCAAAGAAAGTTGATTAAGTATAGAAAGTCAAATTGACAAATCTATGTGGTTAGTCATCTAAGTTCGAAACTACTTCTTATAGTTACTATGCAATGACAAAGTATTAAAAATGTCAAAAGTAAAGCCCGACGCAGTTCAATTAAATACATCTTAAATCTTAATATTTCAAAGTATTTAAATTAAATAAATAGATAATTTAATAGGGTTAACTTTTTGTCTGTTAAATGTTAAGTTAACATTTTTTAATTGAAAGTGGTCTTAACATCATGTAATTAATTGTTTATATTAACCAAAAAATAGAATCTACTATTAATTATTAGTTTTATAAATCTCTAAAAATAGGGCTTATGACAAAAAAAATCACTTTTTAGTAAAAATTTAAAAAAATCACGTCAACATTTACGTGACATTTAATTGATAGGAAACTAACCCCATTAAATTTTGCATTCACTTGGGTTCTATTTTAAAAACGTTAAGATTTAATTTGAACTCTTCAAAATATTCACTACAAGAATAAAAGGAATTAGCGACGCAAATTTTGCAACGGAAAACAAACCATTGCAAATTACCGACAGTTTTTATATTTCCGTCAAAAAAGTTGACGGGAAAATTTTCGCTTACCACCTCTAAATACGAAGGGAAATAAATTTGGGATGGAATTTAGTGGCGAAAAAAACTCTTTTCGGTAAGTAAGGCGAGAATTAATGACGATATATTGTAGTTTTGAGTTTTGCAGACGGAATATGAACGCCTACAAATTCCGTCGATAAATGTTCAACCTATACGTCGTTGTTTGCTTCCGCTCGAACGTTATTATCTTAAAGAAAACGACGTCATTTGATGTTATTTACCTTAAAACACACCCGAAGTACCCTCCCCGCCCCCGCCGTCAGTTGCTTGTTTCTTCTTCCTCCCTGCTACCTTTTCTCCTTCGGAGAATTGTCCTCTCCCGTTCGTCGTCTACCGTCGGCGTTGTCTTCCCGTCATGCTACGTCTGGTACTCGTCCTCTTCTCCGACCAACGCTTCATTTTCGTGGAGGTATACATTTGACGGTTATGTGAAGTGTCTGGTTATTTGATTTGATTGTGTTTTTGATTCGTTTGGTATGATTTGTATTTTGTGAATGGATAACAACATTTAAGGTAGAAATGTTTGTGATAGATGGGAGAAAATGTGAATCTGGTTGTGATGTTAGGATGATTTTTTTATACATGTAAGGTGTTTGATGAAATGCCTTTTGTTTGGAAAAATGTATTTGTGTGAAGATGAACTTTATTTGTTTTAATCTTCCAAAAAAACTTTATTGGTTTAAATTTTCTATCTTATCAAGATTTTTAGCTTTTGTAACATTTGAGTTTGGGTCTAATTTGTATTATAGCATAGTATTATTTATACTTAATCATTCAATTCCTATTTTAAAGTGTAGGTAATACTTATTTTTTAATAAATGATGGTATATTTATATATAAAATTGGTATTTAATATGTAATATACTGGTTTAGTTTGTATTGATTCATAATATTCTATATATCCACTCATGACATTCATATATAAAAGTGAAAATATTATTTATATTTAATGAATTATGGTATTTGTTTTAGATAGGTGTGATATGGTATGTATTGATACATGACACTGTTTATGCTAATTTCTAGTAGGATATTCATATATTAAAGTTAGGTTGTCACTAATATATAAGGAGACAAATCATAAGAGCATGACTGCCTTGTAAGATATCATAGGTGTTGGGCTCCGTTTCTGAAGCCCAACAATCAGTCCGGGATCAAAAAGTGTAAGCGGGTTCCTTGTATGGTTATTTTCAATGAAATCTCTTTAACCCTCTTCGAATAGTCCTCATCCTCATAACATCTCAAGCCGCAAAGGCGAGCCCACACAACGAATTCACAATAATCATAATTGACTTCTTTAAAATGGTAGTTCTTAGTCTCTAGTTCAATTAGAAACAAGAACCACCTCAATTGGAGCTCTATAACTCAGGATATGCTTAAAAATCCAAAGTATATTCATAGCCCGATCAAGCTCTCCAAACCGACCCCTCACTTCCTTTCCATAAA
>JANIJF010000005.1:64111153-64122039 GCA_024520955.1 Erythroxylum bequaertii
CAAAAATCCTAGTCGCTACTTTTGATTAAAAGAATTGAACGTCAACCTTTTTAATCTAGCAATTGATTGAATAAAAATACACACTAGTTGCGCACCTAGCTGTCAATTTAAACAATCAAATAATAACCCAGAAAAATAATTGATACTTGACTAATAAATTGATTGAAATAAAGAACACAAGTCTCACAACATGTAAAGTTCAATAACTAGGATTCCGTACACCAAGAAATAAAATTTAGTTACCCAACATCATGATTTCCCTATCTATTCCGACTGTCACTGACGTTGGAACTGTTGCGGGCATCCTCCTCTATTTTCTATCTGCGGCAGCTTTCAGTATTTGATTCACGCTATTCTCTTGGCTTCTGTTGATTTATTTCTGCTTGTGCCTCTTCTCCCTCTTGTGCGTTCTTTTTGTACCTTTTGTTATTATCTTCTGCCAACCTGTGCTGCCTCTGCCTTTCTTCATTTTAACGCCTCTCTCTTGCGTTATTTTCTCCATTAATTTTGGGATCTGCGTTGATTTTAGCAGCTGCCGCCGCCTCTCTTGATTTTATTCTTATTTGTTTTCACGCCTCAGTCCATGATCACGCTAGTCTCCTCCCTTCTCTTTATTTTGTCTCTGCCCTATTTAATTCACAGCTTGCGTTGATTTTTGCTCCTCACTTCTATCTCTGCGCTATCTCCAGCGCCGCCCTCCTTCACTGTATTGCGTGATTTCTTATTTAATTCCATGTTGCTGCATCATCATTTTTGGCTGTATCTGATTTTGTCTTGATGCCTTAAGCTGCCTCCAGTTGTCCTCGTTGATTTTCACGCCAGCCCTCTTGTTTTCCCTCTGATTTACTTCATTAATTCCTTCTCTTGACGCTGCGGTTTGCTCTTTAGGCTCATGCGTGATTTTCTTGTTGTTTCCTAGCGCTCCTCTTGCTGCCTTTTTCTCATTGCTTCTCCACGTGTTGCTGACCATTTAATCTATCCGTCTAAGTATGATTTGCTACAAATATCGGATTAAGGTGATTAAAAAACCATTTTGATTCGATATTTCTAACATATATATACACTAAATAATTTTATTATTATTATTACTTTTTAATTTTTTTTTATATTATTATTATAACAAATATATATATTACTCATTAGTATTAATTTATATATTTATGTAAATATTATTTTTGTTATTATATATATGCATATAATATATATATAGATATAATAACAAATATATATATTACTAATTAGTATTTATTATAATATATTTAACACCAATAAAAAAATTTGTTCTTTAAAATATAATTAATTAATTAACTAATTTGCTAATTTTGATTTAACTGTTGATAATTACAATATAATAAATTATAATTTACTTAAAAATTAATATTTAGTATTATTAAATATTTATATATTTATGTAACTATGATTTTTTGTTATATATATATATATATAATGAAATTTAAGGGAGTTCAATTTTTGATATTCAACAAAGGAAATTCAGACTTTTACATGAAAGTCGCTATCGATTGCATGATAGTGACTTCGAAGGCTTAAAAGTGAAAGTCACTATCATACAAATGCACGATAACGATTTTGAAGGTTTTAGGTAGAGTAGTTAATTAAATTTTAATTTAAAAACAAAAGACACAAGTTAAGAGAACTATTGGATGAAATAGAGGTATGGAATGACAGCTCCTGTTCCTTTTCCTCTACTCATTAATAACTCTTCTATTAAATGTTATTGTTGATACATATCAATTTTTTTACATTTTTTTTTGCTTTTCTTTCTTTTATTCGAAACCAACTTCTCTAACTTATCTTCTCTCAAATTCTACTCTTTTATTATTATAAATTTAAAAATTTAAATATTAATAATCTTATCACAAAATTTTAAATTACATAATATTTATTTATTTTCAATTTATTTTGTTTGAGGTTTTTATTTATTATATATATATATATTACATTTATAAGACACATTAAGCTATACATTTCCTTAATTCTTTAATTTTCTATCCTAAATTTTTACTTACTAATTTTACTTTTTCATTTATTATATTTTAACTTATATATTTTTTATATAATATATTTAAACCTTCCTAATAAAATATCCATTACAAATTTATAATATTTATAATTTAATTACTAATTTTAAAATTTTTCATATTTATTTATACATTAAAATTATATAATTTAAAATTTTCATATTTATTTATATATAAAAATTGTATAATATTATAACAAATTAAATTAAATGGATATTATTACTGCGCAAATGCGCAGTATTAACCTGCTAGTTGACTTAATTGGAGGGCACCATTATACCGACACTTTTGTAACAGTGATCGAACTTCTTGGTTGGAATCACCTTATTCATTATAAAGGGCGTAACTAGGAAAAGGATGTTGGTTTTGAAAAGGATTTTTCACCTGTGGTTAAGATATCTTCTATCCAAGTAGTTCTCGGTCTAGCTGGTAGCGTAGACTTGGAGATTGAATAACTCGATGTCAAGACAAAATTTTTATGTGGAGACTAAGAGGAAGATATATATATATATATATAACAATATGATGGATTTATAGAACTAGGAAAAGAGCACTTAGTGTGTCACCTCAAAAAGACCCTCTATGGTTTGAAATAAGCACTGAGACAATGGTATAAAAAAAATTCTACTTTGTTTGTGGCTCAATATCAACTTAAAAAGACTTATTCAAACCATTATGTCTTCATTAAGAGGTACATTGATGGTGATTTTATCATATTATCACTATATGTATGATGATATGTTGATTGTTGGCCATGATAACAAGAGAATATCTGCTCTTAAAAAGGTGTTGAGCAAATCAATTTCCATGAAAGACTTAAGGCTAATAAAGCAAATCTTTGGAATAACAACAATAACTTAAGATCATTCCAAAAAGTTGTTATGGCTATCACAAAAATGATACAATGGGAAGGTTTTTAAGAGATTCAATATGGATAAGGCAAATCTAGTTGGTGTTCCACTTGTTGAACATTTCAAGCTGAGTAAGAAGCAAAGTCCAGCAAGTGAGACGGAGAAAGAAGAAATGAGAAAGGTCCCATATTCATCCACAGTTGGCAGTCTAACGTCATGGTATATACCAAGCCTGACATTGCTTATACCATTGGGGTTATAAGTCGATTCTTATCCGACCCTAGGAAAGAGCATGGAACTGTAAAAATTCAAGGAATAAGTAAAAGGTGCTTATGTTTTGGAGAAGGGAAGCCTATGTTAGATTAGTATACAGATGTAGATATAGTTGAGGATGTTGATTTGAGAAAGTCAATGTTTGGATATTTGACTGTTTTTGTAAAGGCAGCTATCAAGAACAACTTCAATCCTTTAATATTTTGCCTTAATTCCATCCATTTTTTGCTCCTTGTGACCCCTAAAGGCAATTAAGACCTAAGAATACAATAGAGACGAACTGACTAAAAAATAGAAAAAATCTCAAATAAACAAATAAAATTCACTAAATAAGGGATTAGAAATATAGTTTATTAAGGATTTATCACCTTTATTTGTAGTCTACTATCTCCACTCTCCAGTGTCTGAGACCTAGTCCTCTTTCGCACCAATATCGTGTTCCCTCTGTAGTCTACTCTGGTTCTCCCTCCAGCCTCTTGTTGTGTTAGTTGTCTATTTATTGAGGTGAGGATTTTGTTCTTATCAACTTGAAAACTATATATCTATGATCTTAATACCTATATCTGAACCATGTTACTTCACTACTTATACTGAAATGAAATTAAATGTGCCTAAGGTATGAATTTTAAGAAAGAGAACTGGAAAATTATGGGTGTTTATGTATTAATTTGATCATATTTTTTAATGTTGGAGCTACTAAAATATACAAAAACAATTTCGCATAAGCTGAAATTTTCAATTGACATCTTTGTGAATCTTGCCTCTAAGAACTTAGGTTTTGAGGAACACATAATGGTGTAGTGCATCTTAGATAATTTTTTAGGAAATGCATTTTTGTTATAATTAAGCATAATGTAAATTTAGGAATTTTGAAAATTTCATTTATGGGTGCTATTATATGATCTATGTGATTTATGTTTGTCAATTTTTCCTATAGCCATTAATCACAAGGTTGGAGGTTTTATAGAACATCAAAAAAATGGTTGTAATTGTATAGTGAAATTGAATAGGGCATTTTGTTCATCATACACAGGGTATGAATTAGTTATTAATAGGGATCTTTCTTACTAAATTATAATACTGCAATGTTTTCAATTAATACAATAGATTGTTTTAAATGTGTTCTTAGGACCTGCAATAAAGTTGAACATAAGCTAGAAGTGTTGATTAGGTCTTTGTCTTAACATACTCGTTGGATTTCTAATTTCTCTATAGTTCTTAGTTCTTCCTAAAATTAATCTCAAAATGCATTAATTTTTCTTTCTTTCTATCTTTGAAAAATTCCTTGCATACCTATCTCATTTAATTTGATGGATTAAACATAAAAATTATCAGATAATGGAAGTTCTCTTGATTCTTGCTTCATACAATGTGAGTGTATGTCCTCACTTTTGCTTTGACGTCTTGCTTATTAATATATACATGTCAAATGTTTATTAAATTATATGTGAATTTATGTTAATTATTTCATATGGATGAGCATATTCTTTCAGTAGAGTGTTTTAATCTGGTACTAAACAATATACCAATAGAGAGACCTAATTACAATACCAAATGAAGAAATGATTTAGGTTGAAGAAGCAGGTTTATTAAGAAGTGGTTTTTATAATCACTTCAATAAGACTAGATCAAGAGACATAGTAGAAAAGGTCAAATGTAAGTATTGTCATAAGATGTTGGTTAAGGATTCTAAAGGTAGAACCTCTTATTGGATGAGACATATTGAGTCATGTAATAAAAACCTGATCGTATCAAGAGGTCAAGCATTCTTTACCTCTAACCAAATGAGAGGGAAGAATAAGAGGATTGCCACAAGTTATGACAACATCAAATTAAAGTTTTTGCTAGTAAATATAATTGTTATTGATGAACAACTACTCTCTATTATCGATAGTAAAAAGTTCAGGATGTTTGTCATCTCACTCTTATTGACCTTCAAAATCCTGACGTAGAATGTCATGAATAAGGACATTTTTAAAATTTATGATGATCAAAATAAAGAAATATTGAAGATCTTATTGAGTACTCATAGATGAATAGCCATCACATAAGATATGTGGACAAATAAAAACTAAAAAAAGGTTTATATAATACAGACGACACACTATATTAATAATTATTGGATTCTATGTATTCGACTACTGAGGCAAATTATATTCTTTATTCTTATCATTTATTTATTGATTATGTTATAATTGATATTTGTTCATTTTTTAAATAGTAGGTTTATTTATGTGCTAGCACTGTATACAAGTGAAAGGTTGACAACTATATTGGTGGATTGTTTAATGGATTGGAATATTGACACCAAGTTATCTACCATAACTCTTAATAACTACAGCACAAATGATACAATAGTCTAAAAGTAGAAGAACAAGTCACGGGTTAGAAGTCAATTGGTTGGTAGGATGGTATTTTATATGCATTGTTTTATGCAATTTGTGAACTTGATTAAAAAGGATGGTTTGGAGTGATAAAGTAGTAGAGTCCATCCCAAATAGCATAGTATATTAGAGCGTAACACCTAAAATAGTTGAAATTTTTAAAGATATAGCACGATAACTACGCATTTTATTTGTGAAAAAGTTGGTTTTATATTTTCCTACTAGATGGAATTAAACATTCAAGATGTTAGAGTTGATAGCCAAGTATATTTAGGTGTTTAGTAGGCTAAGTCAAACAAATTCTTAGTATACTTGCTTACTGACATAACATCAATTAGAGTTGGCTAAAGCATTTAATTCAAAGTTGGAAATATTTTATAATGCTATTGAGTTGTTCTTAGGAACAAAATATCCAACTTTATATAGTAGCTTTAGTAGTATATGTCACATCTTGAGAGCTTTATCTTATTGAATATTTAATTCCAATAAGGCAATCCTAGTTATGCCAGAGTAGATGATGGAGAAACTTAATTTTTACTAGTATATGCTTAGATAAACTGTAGCGATCATTTTTGTTTTAGACCCAAGATATAATATGGAGGGAGGTTACTTTTATTATCAAATGTTGTATGGTGATCAGGTTGAAAATCATTAAACAATTCTAGTATGATTTGCTTAATAATTATTGACTAATATTAAATAAAAAAACATGATTGCAATAGTTTAGCTCCAATTTTAGGTTTAAGTTTAGCTTAAGTTCATAAGACCAATATAAATCCCACATTTACAAAGTTTATCAAAGAAAAAAATGATAGTACTTCCTACAATAAGATGGAGTTGGACAACTACTTAGAGGTAGGCATTATGATAGAGGTTGAAAATGTGGAGTTTAATATATTGCTATCGTGGAAGACATATAGATGTGCTTTAGATCATGTAAGTAATTGCACAAGATCTCTTAGCAATTCTAGTATCTACTATTACTTTAGAATATGCTTTTAGCATTGGTGGTCAGATAATTAGTCCTTATCTAGCTCAATTTCACCCTGATATTTAGGAAGTCCTTATGTGTGCCTGAAGTTGGTTAAATGATGAAGATACTCACGATAAACTCTATTCTTTATGATATGTTAGTTTTTTTACCTTAATAATTTAACAATGATATATTATACTATCTTATAGTGTCTTTTTAAAATTGAAACAAGTACCTATATAAAGAGTAGTCTTCCAACTGATTTTTTTATAAAAAATTCAATAATGAAGGTATAATGATTATCATGTGCTAAATACTCATTTAATACAACTATTCTATAATCAGGTATAAATTACATAATAATGTTTCTATATATAGATGAATTTATGTGAATTATTGACGATCCTAATTATGATGATTGGCTAGCCCTTTTCCTCTACTGCAAGTATGTTTTCTTTAACCTTTACTTTTGGATTTACTTTTTTTCTCATATGATTGCTTTAATTTTTTATAGTTGAAGATATAAATCTTTGCTTATGTGTTTTTATGTAGGTTAATAAAGAAAATTCTATACTATTGTCTTTGTCATTTACTCATCTTCAGCCTCCACTCTCCAGCTATAATTGATAATTTCTTTTCAAGTTTTTGTATCTTTTTTCATTTGGATAATATTATCACTATAATACTCTTTTGTTTTGATAGTAAAATAATATTCATAATATTATTGTGATATTTGTTACAAAGGCAAACTCATGAACTGATATTACGATATTATTCCTTCATATTTTGAATGAATCAAGCACATTGTTATTGCTAGACTTAAATAAGAAAATAATAACTAGTAAAAAAGAGATAATAATTTCAAGCGACATTAATTTTTGAAAAAATTAAGCAAATATATTTTTATTATTTTTGTATGCAAAGTAAGACAATGAACTTAATAATATTAATTTGATAAAAATAAAATAAATATAGATTCTTTATTAGATATGAGACAGTTGAACCAAAAAAAAGTAATTTGGAATAGACCATGTTTAAAAATTGAACTTAAGGCTTACAATATTAGACTTCGTTAGAAAAATTAATGAGATACAAAAACACTTTTTTATATAAAATAACAAATACTAAATTTTTTATGAAAATAAGTTTTAGGATAACAAAATTTGTTATAAAAATTTTAAACTATCTTTTTGGTTAAAATTTATTTACTTTTTAAATTAAAAAAGGGACTACATCGGGCCTAGACCCAATCAATCCTTACTTAGTCAAAGCTCGGGCGAAGCCTAATACCATTAATAGTTGTTTTCTTTTCTCTCTTCTACTTTTTTCATTTGCCCACAACCCTACTTTCTTAGTTTTCTACACTTTGTTCAAAAAACTGAAGTCTTATGATGTATTAATTCATAAAATTTGATTTGTTTTTATATTTCAATTTATATATCAAATATTGATGCTCTTTCGTGTTACCTTTTATGATTATGTCACTTAATTATTATAAAGCATACTAGTTTATTATTTGTTACAATTTATTGTTATATTAGGTATTAAATCTATAATTGATTAATTCTTCTAATCAATGAAACAATTAAGGTTTAATAGATTGTTGGGTTCAAAATTCTTAAATCCTAGAAGGAACAATCAACTAAATTAAATGGAATCACTTTTGCTTGTGTTGCTTTGATTTATATATCTCTCTAATTCTTAAAGTCATCACTAGATTAGGTCTTCATGCATGTGACTTAGAATATTTTATAGTTAGGGTTAATTGGATTGTATTTCTTTCTAAATAATTATAATTAAGGAGAGGTAAGATATAATTATGATGATCAATATTTGAAGTATAAGTTAATTTATTCTGGTATGGATAATCGATGCATAATTTTCGTAGTGAATGTGGACCAGACCGAGGTTTATTTTATATATTTTTTAATTTGTATTATGTTTTAGTTATGCTTCTATAATTGTTTTCACTTAATCAAAACTCTTCATTTTTATTATTGTTTTCATAGAACAAATATATGTTAGACACTAAAAAGGGGAGTTCTTTGTATAGATGAAGAAGATGCAAAGAAAGAAGAGGTTGCAACTGAACCTTAGTGCAAGTCTCCCCTCTTTCTAACTATAAAGTACCTCCTTTTTATTCAAACTTTAGCATAATCTTAAAAATATGAGTGACCTCAATATTTGTGTGAGACTTTTTTGTATATGCAAGGCAAATATTACCCTTTTCATGTTATAAAAGATGTTCATTCATGTCAATTTAAAAAAAAGTTAACATATGTGGAAACTAAAGCTTAAAGGATGAGAGGAGATAAGAGTTAGGAAGAATTTCTCTACAGTGATTCAAAGAAGATCTTCCAACAAAATATAAAGATATGTGTAAGTTCATGTTCCTTAAACTACATGTAATGCCAAAATTAAAAAGGTTATGATAAATTTAGGAGCATATATTAATGTCATGTCCTATCTTACTTATGCTTCCCTAATGATTGGACTTTCCAAGAAATCTAGTATTATAATTTAACAAGTTGATAGCTTTTATGCATATCGTAAGGGTATATCGAAGTTTCTATTATGGAAGAAAATGATATGGTTTTTTCTGGTTGGTTTTTATGTACTTAATAAAGAGAATGATGATCAATAATCTGTTATTTATTAAGAAGACTGTTATTTAAAACCCATAAGACTAAGATAGATGTTTATACTAGCACACTTACCATGAAATTTGATAGTCAAATTGTTAAGTTTAACAGTCATGATTCTATGAAAGAACCTAATGATGATAATCATATGTATTCGATTGATATGATTGATTCGTTAGCATAGGAATTTTTTGAACTTAAAATAAAAGATAGATTGGAAGTTGCCATATATAAGCATCTTAACAATGAGAATGAGGAATTCACAAGGAGTATGAGTTGTAAGAAACTATTATAACCTTGTATGACCCTAAAAACCCACAACAATAAGATATTAAGGGAAGTAACATGAATGCATATTCAGATTGCATCCTACTTAAAGAGGGAGCCATATCCACCCTTTAATTGTAAAGAGGAATGAAGCCACCCATAATGAATGTCAGTTGAAGAAAGAGAAGTTGAGTTGAGTCTATGAAAATAAATAATATTGTTAATTATGAGGTAACTTAAGAAATTAGCTTTTATTGTAACACCCTAATACCCCATGGGAGGATATATGGATGCCACACAAGATAGTACAAACAAGCCAAAACATTTCGCGGAAGAATAGCATAAAAAAAATATTTTAAAAAACATACAAAACATTTCACACATGCATTTTTAGAATCTCAAACATACATATAATACATATCATAATTTCAGAAACAAAAATCTAAAGTTATATACAAGCCCAAACAAACTCAACAAATTTTGAGCAATACAAAACTCAGACTCCTTTGGACAATGCGGTTGACTTGTCCCAACCTTTATACTCTTCGCTCTGAACCTACAATGGGCAAATCCATCGTGCTAAGCATATAGCTTAGTGAGTAATAACTAATCTATACATGAAGTGACAATTCATCATACAAAATCATATAACAGCATAAGCATGTATTAAAAGATTGCCTAACATTAAATCAGACATAATACATTTCAGAACAGATTTTTATACTTATCAGAACTGAATATTACAAGAGGGTATAAACGCTTCAGAATCATAATACAATTTTTTTGTTTATGTTAGCATCAAACATATCAGATTACAAAATCAGAGGACTGAAAATCCATTTACAGAGGCGGGTAATGGGAATTATACAGGAGAGACCAAAGTCTCGACACTGAAGTGTCCAAGAGAGACCGAAGTCTCGATACCGAAGTATCACATGAGCAGTTGCAGATCCTTCTAGGCATGCCTATTTACCCACAACTAGGACTCAACAGCTTTAAAACAAAACAAAGTCATTTCATGCAAAGCAAGTAGCACTTCAATATCACATTCATCAATTAATACCTCGGACCTTCATGTCCGGAATTAGTACACAATTTAGTACATATTCATTATTATCAAATTCAATTCAGTAATAAACAAAACAAATCAAGGTGAGACTATGGTTATTCACAAAAGTTACTGTCTAAATTACTTATAATTGCTCCCGTTTGCTTATTGCCTTGAAGTCCTGGCAATATCTGGAAGTGGTTGTTCTATGTGTTCTTTTATAACATTTAACACATATACAAATCATTATTGTGCATGATTAAGAATTCATTAATGTATATTGAATATCTATAATGCATGTTCATGACAATTCCGGATATCTTATTGTAATTTTCATCATCAAACTTATCAGATATCCTGGAATAACACCAGTTCATATCCTTTAAGAACACGCACCCGTCCCATGGTT
>JANIJF010000005.1:64215644-64226515 GCA_024520955.1 Erythroxylum bequaertii
TAACATTATAAATCATTTACATATACACCCAAATGACTTAAATACATCTTTGAACTTATATACAACCATGTATATATGAAATATACAGTAGTATCTCCAAATACAATACAACACCTAAGGGCTCAAAAAGTCCAGCGTTATAATATAAACAACAAATGGTTGTCATGTGTCATTACCAAAGCAATCTCACAAAAGATTTTCCGCTCACCAAATTGTGTCTGTGCTTCTTTGTTGTCTGATTTTCATATATTTAAAAGCTTTTTTTTCCTCTTCTCTGTGTATTTTTTGACAAAACAAATTTACTTTGTTCTCACATTTGGTAGAGTAAAGAAGTATGTAGAAGATGAGCAACAAAATGATTTGAAATATTTCCAAAAGCTAAGATTGTGGAGAATCTAGTGTCACTTCAAGGAACACACCCAGCATGCAAGGCAGTATTATATATAATTAAGATGACAACTTTTTCATTGTTCTTTGTTCTCCATCAGTGACAGGGGAAGAAAGATAAGATTTTGACGACTTTCAAGCCTCTTCTCATGTAAGTTTCATTTGTTTTTTAATCTGTTGATTTTCTTAGTTGTTTTTTTATTACCATTCCCTCTCTCTCTCCACCTCTAAATATTTCTTGAGAGAATGGCTCACCAGACCTAAAACCACCTTTTCGTGTAGTTTCAAAAATTCCCCCTTTGTGCTATGCCTCTTTTGCAGTCTCTATAATATGACTTTGTTACTGATCCACTTGCGTTTTGGAAGACATCATTTTGGTAATTTACTTTTATTATTATTTTTAATGTAAAGATCTATAAGCTACTTTAGTGCGTGACTCCTCTGGTGATTCTTAAACTCAAGATAGTCTTTGGTGCAACTGAATTCTGAGGAGAATTTGAACAAAGTCCACTCATCTGTTCCAAGAGAGTTAATACCAAAAATTGGCATGGAGTTTGAGACGGAAGAACAAGCTTATTAATATTATTTAACGTATGCCAAGCATGCCAGATTTGGAATAAGAAGGAGCAAAATTCATATAAATCTGGTAAATTAATTAGTAGGTTTTTTTCGTTATAGTGTTGAAGGTAAAAAGATGACTAACAAAAGAGATGTATATGTAGGAGCTCCACATTTAGAAACAAGATTTGGTTGTGAGGTAAGGATATAAATTAATAGCGTGAAAATTGGAAATTTTCAAGTGATTTAATTTGTTGAGATCACAATCATTTTCTTTTAAGTCCTAACAAAACACATTTGCATAGAAGCCAAAAAAAGATATCCTCTGCTGCAACAATGCAAATTCAAATGGCTAATGATGTGGGAATTCTACCAAGAATCCCATGATCTTATGGTGAGACAAGCTGGTGGGAGAAATAATCTTGGCTTTATTCCAGAGAATTACAGGAATTATTTAAGATCTAAAAGAACAAGAGACATGAAAAAGGGATTTACAGGTGATGTCTTAGAATATTTGTATAAATTGTAGGTTGAAGATCCTAATTTCTTTTATACCATTCAAGTGAATGAAGATGATTTGACAACTAGTATATTTTGGTCAAACACAAAGATAAGGAATGACTACTTAGACTTTGGTGATGTTGTTTGTTTCAATACTACTTACAAGAAGAATGGTGAGGGTCGTCCACTTGCTTTGTTTATTAGTGTGAACAATCATAAGCAAACAACAGTTTTTGGTGTTGCATTATATGATGAGACTGCTTTTACATTTGAGTGGTTGTTCAACACATTTGGTAGAGCCATGTCTGAGAAAAAGCCTACAACTATTCTTACTGATCAGGATGCGGCGATGGCAAAGGCATTAGCTTCAAGATGGCCTAAAACTCATCATCAACCGTGTATCTGACACATTTATCAAAATGCTGCAATCTATTTGAGTGGTGTTTTTTTTTTCAATTTAAAGATTTTTCGTGGGATTTCAGCTCATGCATATATGACTATGAAGAAGAACAAGATTTTTCCAATGCATGGAATAAGATGATACAAAAATATGAACTTAAAGATAATGATTGGTTGAAATGTATGTTTCATATAAAGGAAAAAAAGAGCCCTGGTTTATGGACGCCAAATGTTTGTGCAAACATGACCACCACCCAATGAAGTGAGAGCATGAATAGCATTGTAAAAAGGTACGTGAGTTATCAGCATAACTTTTTATAAATTTTTAATCACTTCCAGAGGCTTATTATTGATTGTCGATTTGATGAGTTAAAGGCTGATTTTAGTAGTAATGTAAGCACTCCAACATTGTCAGCACTTGCTCAAATTTTAAAGCATGCAACTACTGCCCACACGCTAGAAGTGTTTAAATGTTTTCAAGATCAATGGAATCATTCTCATAATTCAATTTTTCTTCTTTGCGGTGAGATGGTACAGTTGCAAAATATGAGATCAGTGTTGTAGGGAAGAGATACTCTAATATAGTCACTTATGATTCATCAAATGATGAAATTCATTATAGTTGTCAGAAGTTTGAGTTTGCTGGCATTTTATGTTCTTACGTGTTATAGGTTTTTAACTTGAAAATTTTTTAAGAATACCGAGTAAGTATATTTTGAAAAGATGGACACGGAAAGCAAAATTGTGGTACGTTGATAGTAAAAACTCCACTATAAATGAAAGTGAAATGGATCTTAAAATGTTGTCAAGTATAAGCTACAAAGAATTGTGTGCATTAAGCATGCGATTGGTTATAAGAGCAACTGAGAAGAGAGATACTTGTAAAATAGTGAAAGATCAGCTTCTCAACATGTTAAAGATGGTTGATGAGATATTGCAAGGAGAAGAAATAGTTGATGAAGAGAACCTAATATCACAAAACGAAGAGTTGACCCAACGGTCAAATATTAAAATGAATATGATCAATCAACTGAACATTAATTTTGGTCAAAGGAATAACATAAGACGTGTCAAAATAAAGACAAAACCTACATCAAGTAAGAGATTAAACGGTGGATTAGAGAAAAGTTCAAAGAAAAGAAAGAGTGTAAAAAAAATGCAAGACTCCAACAAATATGGTAGATTCGACACCCACTCCCCTTTCCAATACTCAGGTTATATTTGTGTTGATTTTATATTTTCAAACCTTTAATGTATATAATTCATATTACGATAATTTTAAGTATTTTTTGCTTTAACTACTCTATTCAGGATTTTGAAGATAATTCCCAACATACCCATATTATTTCCAATATACAACATCGCATATTACATCAAAATCAAGTTAGGTTTCAGTAATTAATAATGTCGCATGTGTTGTTTGACTTGTTTTGAACAAAATTTCCTTTTTTTTCTGTTATGACAAATAGCAAATGCAACCACTTTCTGTTTCGATGGATTTTACAAGTATGGTTTTCAATCATGAAGACTGTAGATCACATTCTCAGGTTCTATTTATAATATTGCCTTTTGGGCATAATTGTTAAGTGATTTGAATTTTGTATTTATTAACCACTTGGTTATGACAAATACGAAATGCAGCCAATTGGTGTTTGTATGGATAACACAACTATGCTTTACACTCATCATCATTTTGGAACAAATTCTCAGGTATTATTTGTAATATTTTCTTTTTATATTATTTGTAATATTTTCTTTTTCTAATTTGTTATTAATCTTCGAATGATTTATCATGTTAGGTCATTGATGCAGAAACAAGTAAACAAAGTATTAGTGCTATTATCCCACCTTCAATGCGCATGACTGATTTACTTATGGTAATTTGAAGAAAGTTTTTGTCTTAATTTCAATTTTTATTAATAATTTCATTTCATGTTTATAATTGTATTAATTAATTAAAATGCATTTTGATTGATAGGCACAACAAACATTTGGTTTTGAAAATTTGGGAGAAGCAAACAATTTAGGAGTTGGTATTCCCAACGAGAACTGTGGTTCTTATCTTCATACAGAAAAGTTTTGTACTTGTAAAAAAGGAGTCGAAGCAAATTTAGGTCAAATCCGAATCTTGTTGTTATTACACTGAAGTTCATTCATTTAATTCAATGTAATTCATTTACTACAAAATGTTAAGAAAACAACATGTTCTTACATTTACTACAAAATGTTAAGAAAACAACATGTTCTTATACGTTACTGCAATGTAATTCATTAACTGCAAAAATGTTAAGAAAACAATATGTAATTATGGGATTTTGGAAGTTAAATGTGTTAAGTCACGGTAATTCTAGGATTTTGGAAATTAAATGTGTTAAGTCACGACCGCGACTTAACTTGCACCGCCGTGCATGAAAGTCACAGTTGTGAATCCGTGTAAGTTAACTCATGCAATGTTATACTAATAGGACAACGATGAAAGGTAAGTTTAAGTTGAATCCAACAGCATAAAATTAAACTGATACTGGACCTATCATAAGTACCAATAAAAAGCATGCTCAGAGTAGTCAATGAACTTGGCTCAAATTAATTAAATTTTAGGCAAGGATTATGTGTTTATTTATAAAAAATTTTGGGCTTTAAATAGGTTTAAGCTCTACAACCTAGCCAAGTTTAAAGCCCCAAAAATAACTAATTAAAAATAATGTTATTTTATTTTTAACAAAGTATTTCTTTAATAGTGAATGATATTTATAACAAAGAGCCCAAAGTGCAATTAGGAAAAATTAAGCCCAATAGTCCAATCCTTTAGAAATTATATTATTGAGTTAAGGATCCAAATGCTTTATTTATAGAGTCACCCTTCTCCAACTTTTCTTTTCGGTTCTAATATGGAAATATGGTACCCTCCCAATATGAGAATTACAAATTGAAACAAAAAATTAGAGGAGGGTGACTTTATAAATAAAGGATTTAGGTATTTGCCTCAATCACACATCTAAAGAGTTGGGCTTTTTCACTAGACATGTTATAATTAAGCTTTGAAACATTTAATACTTTTTAAAAGCGTTGAGTTTTTGGGCATGATTTACCGTAAATGGTTGGAACATTTAGTATTTTTCTAAAAAGCTTGGACTTTTGGGCAAAATCCAATCCAATTAAGTTTTATCCTAATCAAAGTTAATTGAGCTTGAAGTTGGTTTAATCTGCTCGGGCCTAATTGGGTTGAGCTTCTTAAGCCTAATCAAACTCAATATCAAGCCAAACGTCTCAAGCTCAATTAAGCTTCAAGCTAGGCTTAGGCTTAGGCTTTAAAAAATATTTTCAAGCTAAACTCTACCAATAGGTAGTGTTGAACCCAACCTGATCTGTCCCGTTACAATTACTAGTCAAGATTACTCATTGTTAAAATATCACTGCCTCTTCTATCCTCTTCATCAGAGCTCTCTTAAACTATAGCAACACTTACTTTTTCATTTTTTCCTTTTTCTTGTTTTCCTTCTCCTGTAATGGACAGTTTATTTTAAAGTGTCCCTTTTCTTTATAATTAAAGTATAAAAAAACTTTAGCCTTCTATTTGGATTATGACTTACTCTTATTTCCAGAATCCATTTTCTTATTCCTACCTTTGCTAACAACTTGAACCATATTTATTCATTTGAACAACCTTTATTTTCAATTATTTGGATTGCATAACATCCTTTACATCACTGAAAAATAGCCTCTTTACTATATAAGATAGTATCAATAATTTTTTTATATAAATTAGACAAGGAATATAAAGGATTATAGCTTGATTTTATTTTAACCTTAACACCTTGTAAATATAAGATTCGATTAAAGTATCAATGTGATCTTTCATATATGTACTTTTTATCGTCCTCAAGGTATACAAACGTTGCGTTTCATAGAAACAATTTGAAAATGATTTCTTCTAATACTTATTCTCAAGTTGTTTCTATAACAAAACAGTGGTTATTTCATCAACTACCTCTATGGAACTCATCTCTCAAACTCATCATTTTTGCATTATGCACCTTTGATATAGTTTCATCCTTCTTCAATGCCCCCAAATTCTCTGGCAATTTTCTTCTCCTTCCAAAGATGTGCATCTCTGTTGAATAAGATTCTCTCTCATTTTTACCTTTCATAGAGTGAAATAATTCGATTTGAATTTATCAATATCAAACTTATAAACAGGCATCTTAACAGTAAAACCTAAACTCTAATACCAATTATAAATCTCTGATACTAATTGTCACATTAATAAAAACTATAGGAAGAAAATAAATGAAGCAATAAATATAGAATTTATATGGTTCGACCAACATGTGACCTTTAACCATGGGGAAAGAGATAGACTTATTTTATTACTATGAGAAAGATGGTAAAAGGAAAACTATAACAAGAAACATAACTTTACAAAACCCTTATAAAGTTAAATTAGGGTTAAATATAAGACGTCTAGTATAGTGAAACTTTATTTCTATAAAAGCGTAAGGTTAATCACTCATTTTCACAAAAGTTTAAAGTCATTAAAAGTTTAATTTTTCAAGTCCACAAAAATTGTGTTGTTAGTTTTACGTTTAAACCACTACTGATTCTAGTGTTGATTTGTAGTTAATTTAGAAATCTCGAGATCACTACCAATCCCATATTCATCCATATCAGAGATCTTTATTTTCAAGTCTTTGGATTGCATAGCATCCTTCATATCATTGATAGCAATAGATTTTCTACCATACAAAATAGTATTAATAAAATTCTAATATAAATTAGGCTATGAACATAAAAGGATTATGGCTTAATTTCAATCCTTAGCAACCAACACCTTGTAAATCCAATATTATTTGATTAAAATTATCAATTTGATCTTTCACCTGTGTCCTTTTGTCATCCTCAAGGTATACAAATATCGCTTTTGATATAAATGATTCTTAAATAATTTCTTCTAATACTTATTTTTAAGTTCTTTAAAAGTTAAATGAATGATTAATGAAAATAAAATCAAGGGATAAAGCCCTATAATGTTGGTTTTGCTAGTACCAGTAAGACCTAAGCCATCTAAAGGTAGTGATAAGCAAGGCTCTTAGAAATAAAGGAGATAAAAAACTATACTTTTTTTAGTTTAATATTGGTATATCATCACAAAAAGTACACGTAGCATATACAAGCTAACAGGTATCCAGAAGTAAGAGTTATATGTGGAAACTTTTCTTTTCTTGTTGATAAGAAGTTAACAGTTCTTAAAGAGCCTTGTATGTTAGTAAGCCAGAGAAGTCTCACTACTATCGTGGTTGTTTCGTTTCATTCTTTATGCGCGCTTCCTTTTGCATGTTCCATTGGTGAATGTCATTTAATCTCTTTCTTTGTGTTTTAGGTGGAGCTAGAGGTTTGAGATAAGGGGTTGTATATAGAAGGACCATTGAGGAAGCTCTTCCTAATATGTGAATATCTTCTAACTTTATTTTTGATATTTCCTTACTAATTAGTCTTGAATTTTGTTTAGGCGTCTAATCTTATGCATGTATGTTTAACAAATTTAGAGTAGGTAGATAGGTGACCTTTATAATATGGAGATGTAGATGCAGAGAAAATTGGAGACATTTTCTTAATGTTTTTAAATCCCATTATATCAAATTTGAATTAGCTTCTTCATATTAATCATCTAGTCTCCACATTTAGGGTACTACTTTTATATTACACTTGGGGCAACATTTTGATTCTATATATCACTTCCACTTAAATGGTTGCTTCTCTTCTTCCTGAATTCAGCTTCCATTCACCTTCAAAGTAACTTCATCTACTTTTCCATTTCCAAACTTTTATCTATATCTTTTATGGCTTATGCAATCTTTCACTTCAACTACTTATGCTTTGTATTTAACTCCAAAGAGTTCATAGCAATTGAAAGCCTCGGCTTTATTTGCTGTTCCAAAGCCTTGGTTTTATTTTTTGTTGCCAATTTAGTTGTCTTCCTTGCTTTTGTTGCCTTACTAGATCGTGTTTTTCAAATATGTTGAGTTGATTATAGCTTCGATTTTTTTGAAAATTTCTCCATTTAACATTTCCGGCTTATCCAACAAGAGGCCTGCTTGTCAAAATCTTTTGTATTTCTCACAACCTCAACATCCAAACCCATGGTCTTAAGATAATTTGCAAATGCCAAATCTATCTCTTTCTTTAACTTGAGAATGATCTCATTTACCTCTTGATCTAAATCTCCATCATTAGAAGCCCTTAACTTTCCAACTTCGGCCTTTAGTGCTTCCGTCTTCTCCTTCATATCAAGTCGGTCTATGACTTTTGTCATTTTCTTATTAATTTCATGCTTCAATGCTTCACCATTACCACTCCTCTCTGAGATGCTCTTGGCTTTAGAGAAATCCTTCAACATGTTAAGCTTATGCTTCAGGCTTGCATAGTTAGGAGTGATTCGGTTTGTCTTTTGCTCTTACCCTTAGAGGTCGAATCAAAAATTTAATTCCAAAGATTGCAATATAGAATGCAACCCTGGGTCGTCTCACTTAATTAGAACCTAATGCAATGGACCTAAGCTAGCCTAAATGTTGTGAAATGCAAACTAAAGTAGTTAGGAAGGGGGTTTTGATTCTTTTAAGAAAAAAAAAACTAACAAAACTAAACGAACAGTAAGATAAATGTATAAAAAGTGTTTTTGGATTTTTGGGAATAAGAAATTGAAAATTAAAACAATGATCAAATGTGATAGAATCCTCTTGAAAAATGAGCTTTGGCTATCATAGTTCGAAATAATCTTGGTGGGAGTGAAAATCACTAAGTTTCAAGTTATAAACCATAAAAAATTCTTTAGTCCAAGGTTTTAATCAATGAACTCTATTTCTTAAAACCTTGTTAAATGCATCTTAGTGTGTGCAATGGGTAAGTTAATGCAATTAGTCATTTTGGGATATAACATCATCTCAATATCAAACACAACTAGGTAGATAAAAGAGACTTAAGAAAATCACAAAAAGACATATGAGACTTTATATATTAAAGCTCCAAGTTCTACATCAACTAACCCAATAACACATTAATTGTTCAACACTTGATTAAACTCTAATCAAGAAAATTCAACTACAAATTACAAATCCTAAACTTAGGAGTTCATAACAATGTAGCTAAACATGATTAAACAACTCCCCTTTGAAGCCCATTGAACTCCAGCCATTGCTACATCTTCAAGAGAAAATGGTGCTTAGCCAAGCATTGCTTTGGGAGAACTCGCAACTGGAAACCCACCAGAAGCATCCATGGTGGCAGCTGTTGATAAAGGTGGCGATGAAAAATGAAAGAGAGGTAATAGATGATGGTTAAAGTTGAGAAAGAGAGTCAGGTGTTGTGTATATTCTTTGTCTCTGTATATTTGTCAACTCTTACCCTAATTTGGTTGGTTTTTAAACGAAGGATGATTTGGATCGAGTTGCACAGTGGGTAATTTTTCAAAAATAGTTTGGGTTTTCGGAGGTTCGTCACGGCGAACTTTTCTCGAAAGGTTTTGCTTCATTGCTAGTTCCTTCGCCATAGTGAACTTTTCCCGAAGTTTAGCCTGGATTCCTTCGTATTTCGCTGCGACGACAGATCCCTTTTACCGCGGCGAACTTCCCGTTGCGCCTATTGTCTTGTTGACTTCACTTGATCCTTCCTCGACTCTACTTCTTCTTCTTGAATCCCTTCTCTTTGAGTCTCTTACAATGAACAATGGTAGTTTGCAGTATCAATTGTTCTCAGAAAATTAATTAGTACAATTAATACTGATTTGTGACAATTTTTACTACCAAACTACATAAAATAAGGGTACACACTCAAGAGTTAATTTAAGCAAAAAATCTAGAAAGAGGAGTCAAAAAGTGTAGTAAAAGTCATAAAATGTTGCCAGTTTATATAATAAACTTGGGCTCAATCAAGTAGTAACGATGAATACTTAAATCTTGCAAATAAGCCGCACAAACATGACTAAGGAAGGGAGTTGTAAGGATAAATATATAATTATAAAAAGAAAATAAATAAAAACTATATAAAAATGACCAGAATAATAAAAATAAGGTTTTCCTATTATTACAATTCATACGAAAAGATTTGTCAATCTTAATTGCATGAAATCGTACATGAATCAACATACTAGCAATGTTAATTTAAGAATAATTCAGAACATATAATTTAATCTCAATAAAACTAAAGAATGAATTAAATTTTAAAAAATCACTACAAGGCTTATTGAGGGTTCATGTATTCCAATTACCAACAAAGGTTTAGTTCATAATTGTAGAAGATATAACATCAAAACTAAAAGAAAACCATAAAACTAAAAGACACAAGATGAAATCCCTTTTAATCTTTATGAAATCCATTTTATATTAATGATAATCCACTCCAAATATGTTTCCTTACTTGTTCTTTGTCCTTGGCCATCAATTTGTGTTTTCATAAGCCTCTCTTCTTCTATTAATTTTTCCGTTTTATAACTATCTCTTTCTTTAACTTGAGAATGATCTCATTTGCCTCTTGATCTAAATCTCCATCATTAGAAGCCCTTAACTTTCCAACTTTAGCCTTTAGTGCTTGCATCTTCTCCTTCATATCAAGTCGGTATATGACTTTTGTCATTTTCTTATTAATTTCATGCTTCAATGCTTCACCTTTACCACTCATCTCTGAGATGCTCTTGGCTTTAGAGAAATCCTTCAACATATTAAGCTTATGCTTCAGGCTTGCATAGTTAGGAGCTACTGATAAACCTTGAATTATTTCATCTTTTAGCTTTTCAACCTTGTCTAGTAAAACAGAATGCATAAGTTGGCCCTTTGATTTAGATTTCTGACCCACTACTTTAATCACCAACAGCTGTGTTTCCTTTTCACCAATACTGCCCAAAACTGACACATAGATATTGAACTAGCAGGTTAACTCTGCACAAATGCGCAGTAAAAATGCCCAGTGCATTTAATTAAAATTGAAACGAGTAACAATTTTTTTTTAAGGTGATAAAATTTTAAAGATAGTTTAAT
>JANIJF010000005.1:64267133-64278778 GCA_024520955.1 Erythroxylum bequaertii
AAATAATATAATTTTGCAATAACTATCCAAAGATATGGATGTGACATCTTTAAATATCACTACATTAAATTCAAATAATAATAATCTGGTGTGTTATTGTGGTTTAAGAGCTCTGTTAAAAATTCATAGAGTGAAAAAAATCCAGGACGAAGATTTTATGGATGCCCTAAATACCGTGTAAGCTTATTTTTCGATAAGTTAAAATTGTTTGTATATATGTTTAATTTTTGGCCTAATAATTATCAATTACCTCTGAGGTTTGAATATCTGAATTTTTTAAATGATACGATGACAAATTAGCGAGAGAGCTATTGAAGTAATTCATAACCTGAAGAAAGAAGTAGCTAGTTTGAAGTAGGAGGCTCAGTGAAGCACAATTGAATCATGTTCAACGTTCAAAATTGAGGAGCAAATAAAGCTAATGAAAGAAGACATTGTTTTGCTGACAAAAGAGAACAATGAGTTTGTTTGTTGTACTGATTATTGTAGGGATTTTTGTACTTATTATGAGTTTTAAAATATGGTTCGTTGTGGACAAGTAGAACTAAATTGTACTATTTAAAAAAACATGAATTAAGATGAAAAATCTTAATTTGAACTAATATATTTTGCACTATGTTTTTTCTTTATTGTTTTGTTATTCATGAAGTTGCTTTAATGAGCGTAATTAGTAGTTGATAAACTTGTGAACAATTAATTATTCATATGGCCTCATCATAGACAATTAAATGCAAAAGTGAATCACAATAAACAATTGGAACATCATGAACAATTATGATTATATAACAATAAATAGTTGGAGTAGTATATATAAAAGTGATAATATCACTAAAGTGATTACATCACATTGCGCTTATATACAAAAGTTATGCTATCTATTCGTCCATATAAACAAGATTAATGTAAAGTCTGCAAGTCAACCACATTGCTTCCCTTATTTGCACTTGACTGAGAAGGTTGATCATGTACTAGTTGATTTATTGATGATCTTCATCTCATTGCTTCAGTTTGTAACTATTGAGAAGTTATGCTAGGTTGTCCTTTGAACCTCAAACCTTTTAGTTCAAAGGATAGTTTGAATGAATATGGATCAATTTCTCTAAACTTCCGTTCATGATTATGAGAAGAGATACCAACCTACAAATAAACATGTCGTTAACAGTATTCAATCTTAAAAGTAATCAATAAAGGTTGATTATGTAAATATACGCACAATATTGTTATGTTGAATTGCTACAACATCATGTTCAGCTTGTGAGGAGACATCAGGGATGACCTAATAAATATTGATCAAATATTGTCATAAATGATCATTAGATATATGAAGCAATACATAGTAATCAAAGAATGTTTCATACCTATGGAGATTGCTAAGCTGGTTCAATTGATGAATGATTGTTACATTTTCTGGCATTGTGACCATAATTGCCACATTTTTCACATTTTTTTACTTAACCCTTTCTACTATATTTGCTTGGATTTTTCAACTTAATAGACTCATTTACTCCTCTCCTTCTAGTTGTTTTTAGGTCTTCCTAGCATAACTCTTTTGACTGGGGGGTTTATTAGTTTTTCATCAACTGTAGGCCAGAAAATTGGAGTTCCAGCAGGTTGCAACACATGCTCATACAATGCTATGAATTTGGACTTCTTATAGCACTCATCCACATATGCCTTCGACCGTTATTTTAAATGGTGAACAACACTTATAACATGCTTACAAAGATATCCATACAACTCTCTCACCCGATAACTACATAATTGGTGTTTACCAATCCTCACAATATGCTTGGCATCACCTTTGGAAACTTTGTACGCTTTATCACCGTTCCAAACAATTCTCCACTGCACAACATCTTTCTTATTCTTTTATAATTTCTTCACAATCTTGGGGTGCAACGCCTGACCTCCATCCATGTACAAATTGTCTCCTATTTGCATGCTTCTACATCATTATGATTCTAATTATTTCCAGCATGTTTATAATTGGTCTATCTCTAGCTAGTAAAATCCATTTATTAAATGTTTCGCTCATGTTGATATCAACAACCGGACATTTGGATTCAAAAGAATGGTAACATCGTGCCCATCTCTCATTTGGATATTCGAGCAATGATGATGCACAACTAGGTGTGATTTTGTCCAATCTTTTCAATTGCTCATTAAAATCTTCTACATACATTAACTAAGCACAATTCCAAGATTGCTTTTGCAAATATTTTCCTTTTCAATTCATATTCCAATTATGGTATATGTGTTTGGCACACAGATGATGAGTGACATATGATATTGTCTCTTACACTGCTCAAATCAATCCCTATAATAATAGGATAGATTAAGTTAATATATAATTGATGCAACATCTAACCATTAATCAATGAATAAAAAAGTACCTTTTGCATATCTAAAATTATTGTTAGTCCTTCACCATTACCTAACTCTAAGTTCAAAAACATTAAACTCATAAACTAGGTCCAAGAATCAGCATTCTCTACCTTAATAATTGTCTAAGACAACGGATGCATACCTTCATCACCATCCCTCCCAACTGCACTCAACAGTTGACCTTGGAATTCAGTCTTTAAAAAACATCCATCAATACCAAAGATTGGCCTCAAATGCCTCCATCCTCTTTTCATCGTATCAAAGCATATGTATAATCTTTTGAACTACATAAAAAAGATAAAGATGTATGAATTAATTTATAAAATCGATAAATAAATAAATGTTATAATTATCATTGTCAATAATATGTAAAACTTAATTTTGCACACCTATAACAAACTAGTTTCTTCATTTCTAGCCAACTTTAACTCAATTGTAAATCCATAATTATTATTCCTCAACTCATCAACGTATCCTTGTAGCTTTTCATATTCATTCACATAATCACTGGCCCTTTCTTTTCTTAATCTCCTCTTAGCAACTCTAAACATACTTGAGATGACAAATATATTGAGCTTTTCTCGACATTCTTTTACCATCTTCATTATTGAGATACTAGGCTTTTCAAGTATTTTGTCCCTAAAATGTCTCGTTAGGAACTTAACAGAAAGCAATTTTGGTTTGTTGGTCGTAAAACACCTATGGTCATCATTGTATATCGCCACTTCAAAACACAGTTCATTCTTATCACAAAAGACATACAACTCCCATGGGCATCCCTCAATACATCCTATGTCTTTTAATTTTTTTAAACTTCACATTGTAGCCTATCTACACTACGTAATGCACAACAGACTCTCTAAATTTTTTTGCAGAGCCAAACTCCATCCACAATCTCTAATTTGGTTCAACTTCAGATGGATTATGCCTAATACGTCTACTTATTCTTCGCAATGCTTCACCATGCTCTTCTCTGCTAGGATATTGATCACTACCAATAAAACTATCAAAATATGTCTACTCAATTTCAACTGGTTCCTGGTCATTAGGAATATGAATTTATGTAAAACCCTTGTCATGCTCATCATCATCCACCTCTTCATTAACTCCTTTGTCAACTCTTAAACCAACACCTTCAGTACTAACACCTTCAGTGGCTCCAGAACTTTCCTCCTCATGCTCCCTATCGCCATCCTCTCCTTCAGATATAAGCAATATGTCAGGTACAAATGATGGGGTGTCTAACATATGAGTTGTATATACATCAATCATTTGGTGGATTTTCATCATATTAATAAGCCTTAGACAAGTTTCATTTAACCTCAAAGACGTACTAAACTCAAAATTGGATATTTTGTAATAGGCTTTAGTAACTTAAAGGTATCCCAACTCCTTCCCCATCTCACATATTTGTCTATAGCTAACAAAATCCAGGTCTACTTTATCAAAAGTACTTAATTCCCCATTAATATTTTTCAACTCTGGCTCTCCAATAAACTTTCCACCATAAAACAACCTTATGCTTCCATATTTGACCATCATACACTTGTTCACAACAAATATATAAAGGCAAGTGTATCACTAAAAAGCATAGATTTAAATGATATTATCAATAATATAATGAATACGACATGCATAATTATACAATTAGAGGATAACATAACCAAGTAAACATTTCAAATTTGATAAAATAAGCCCAATAAACTTAATTCACCTTCTTATTATCAATATTAGCTTATGCATTTTAAATTTTCACAAACTACCCTTGTATTCTCTACTCATCTATAAAACATTACACTTAGTCCATACAACATGTCACCTTTCAAGGTCAAATTTTAAAAATATAGTATCAAATTATGAGTGTTCTTACATTTAAAACTCGAAATACTATTTAGTATTAATTGGCTTGCATAGTTGAGAAACACAATATATATTCAGGTTTTAATGTAATATACATCTCATTTAACTTCTATTTTGGTGAATTAACCAACATGGCTTTTTAATAAAAGAGACACTAATATATTATAACACCTACAATTTCATAACTGACCATTTATATCATGAATAACATATTGACACCTGACATGTAGTATATAAAGAAAATGATGAATATATAAGGAAAACCATTCAAATAATTCAAAAGCAAGCCTATATTGCTTTATGCAAATCACAATATTCACTTCATGTTCTTGCCATGCCTATTAAATAATTTTAAATTGAAAAAGAATATAAATGAGATAACTATTTGGTTTATAATGAACTACACGCTAAGATTAAAACTATTTTGTTTACATTAAAACTCTAAGACTACCTTTTTATTTTCTTCTAAAACTAATTGATGTTCATGAAGATTCCTTCTCTATATGTATCATTTCACAGTTGAAATTGTTAGCGTCTTGATGAAAGTAAACTTATATTTCCACTTTCATTTTTGGTTCCCTAGTTTATACACAAGAACAAATATTTTGATGAAATCATTATTAACATTGAGTGAGGCCTAAATTCGTAGACTAACTTGAACAACAACCAAAGGGGACCACAACTTACATCCAACACCTCAATAAGCATAAGGGACCACAACATACAATCATAAAAAAACAAGCAGATTTAGGGGACCACATAAGATGTAAAAGCTAGACAAGAGTAGACCTATCACGATGAAATGTCAACTTCTTGTTTAGAAACTTGAAGAGCGTGTGAGTTGAGTTGCTTGGTGTGTGTGACAACAATAACAAATAATTATGCTGCAATCATCTGAGGATGAAGACAATTACAGATTGAAGTTCATAGATGAGGGACTGTGTGAACATGAAGAAGATAGCATATTAGGGATTGGAGGAGGGAAGAAGCAAACGTAGCATCTGTTTTTCTTCAAAACATTGCGTCTCCTCCTCTGCATATGCTGGGCTTAAGGGAGGAGAGTTGCTTAAACAAAATGCGGTGTTTCAATTTCAGACGTAGAGTTTTTAACTTCAAAGTTAAGGGAGGGGAGTTGCGTTTAACAACAAAACGTAGTGACTCCTCTTCATAAAAAAACACAGTATTTTACTTAGAAGTGGGACCCACATATAAAAAAAATTTCATGTCAACTTCTAGTGGTCCCAATTCCACAAAATTAAAAAAAATCATGTTAGAAATTTTTGAGTCACATTAGCAAATAACTGGTGGTGTCCTAACACTATTAATGGTTAGGATTCAATTTGAATGTTTTCCAAAAGTTAGCGTTAATTTTGAACGTTTTACAAACGTTAGGGTTCAATTTTAACAATGTGAAACGTTAAGGTCTATTTATTATATTAGTATAAATGTTAGGGTTCATTTAGCCCTTTTGGAGAGATTATATAATTAACAAATTCACTTTGCCAAGTCAAACATTGGAAAACAATATAATATAAAATAAAATAAAGAGACGGCCAAATTGAAGTGATCAATAAAATTTTAGGATCTCTTTTACGTGCTGTTATAAGAAAAAATCTTAAAACTTGGGAACAATGTTTGCTATTAGTTGAATTTGCATATAATAGGAGCATTCATTCTACCATTTAAGATAGTTTATGGATTTAACCCTTTGACGCCTTTGGATTTGTGTCCTTTGCCATTACACGAGTTATATAGCAGGGATGGACAATACAAGACTGAATTGGTGAAAAGCATTCATGAGAAAGCAAGGTAGCAAATAAAGAAGTGGAATGAAGCAAATGCGTACAAGGCTAATCAAGGGCGCAAGTTGTTGAGGTTTGAGCCTGGAGATTGAGTTTGGGTGCATTTCAGGAAGAGAGGTTTCTTAACCAAAGGAAATCCAAGTTGGATCCTAGAGGCGATGGGCCAATCCAAGTGCTTGAGAGAATTAATGATAATGCCTACATGATTGATTTGCTAGGTGAGTATGTAACAGCCCAAGTCCCCCGCTCGTAAATATTGTCTGCTTTGGGCCCGATCATTTAGTGGATTCAAGTCCCCACGATTTTGCCTTTCCTAAGCCCTTAGTGGCTCCGAGAAAATGCGTCTACGAGGGAGAGGTATCTGCACCCTTATAAGGTGTGCTTCGTTCTCCTCTCCAGCCAATGTAGGATTTGCATCTTGCATCCACCCCCCAGGAGGCCCAACGTCCTCGCTGGTTACAGCGACCCGAGTACTGCCTCTGATACCAAAACTGTAACACCCACTCTCATAAGACACGTACCCAATATCCTGAGTGATGTTCGAGTACGTACTCGGCAAGAGCAGCATGCTAGCACACTCAGTCAGTAAAATCTCATTACAAAATTTTCACTTTTTTTTAAACAATGCATACATAAGCAAAAATCAATCATCGAATTGGGCCCACTATATTTTATAAACATTTTCATTTACAAATATCACTTGCCACAATTTTTATTACAGTCTACAATTTGTACATGTACATTACACAACAATTGTGGAAATACAATTCAAACCATAAATCACTGAAGACATATGCAGGTACAATCTGATCCTGACCTCTATCTCTCACTTGAATGTAGTAGGTATACTCCCATTTTGCCTAACGGGGTACTCTTCTAAGCCTGAAAAATAATTGCAAATTTTGGGTGAGTTTTTGCAAACTCAGTGAGTGACCATCCTTAACGGTTCACTTAATTACGTAACACATATCACATTCAAAAATCGTTCAAACGATTTAAATCATATATGTCATATGCATATGCAGTGTTCATGAGGCTCACTTTCAATTATTACTTTGTTGTGACTGAGTGTCTATAACTGTCCTGTATCCATTATAGATACTGGGCCTATTCATAACTGTTCTGTATTTGTTGGGGATACGGGGTTATTCATAACTGTCTTGTATCCGTTAGGGATACTGAGCTCATTTTACATAGTGTGCCTTTGGCTCTTAATCACTTTCTATGCTTTAGGCTCTTTTTCACATTCTGAGCTTTAAGCTCTTTTTCAGTGGCTACTCCGATCACAACTGCCTTTATCTTTCATGTGTTCATGTAATGGAATGCATCAATCGCATATGATCAATTATTCACTTTTACTTATCATCGGATCTTAGTCTGACATTCAACATTAAAGTTGAGAATCACTTTTTCTTTCATATGCGGACGTTTAACAATCAAATCATGTATCACTTATTTCATCAAATTCACATACAAGTAGCACTTTGATATCTTCACATTTAGCAAACTCCTCAGACATCCACAGTTCGGAATTAGAACAACCACATTCACATCTCATTCATAATCACAAAATTCATAATATAAACAAAACAAACAATAAAGTAAAACCATCTAGGTTTACTCACGATATGCTCTAGATTAGCATTAGCTTCTATGATCTAAAAAAGTCTGAATGAGGACGTTTATCCTGCACATCCACTTTATGCATTGCGCATATACATTAATAACTTTGCACAATTATAATCATTTATTTATGTACAAATGTTTATATGGACTATGTACAACGTATGCTCAATGGCAATCCTAGGTATATTATCCAATTACATAACTTATGCTCATTTTCATTTCATAATTCAATCACTCATTATTTATTTTCTAGCATTTTTTGCTCTCATAATAATAATTTTTCATTCACTTTAACTTGATACACTTTACTCCTCTTCTTTGAATCACAACTTCAATCATATGAATATATTTATTCCCAAACAAACTCATACCTTTGGTACTTTGATATCAACAAGTCACTCACTAATATTATTCCAACATTACAAGATCACACATTGTCCAAACTCTCATTTCTTCTAATAATTTCTCCAAAATTCCAAACCTTCAGGTCTATTTTCCATGATCAATTAGAAAATGCAAATGAAGTAATTTGACAGTACCTGTCAGACGATTGGTCACTCAACACTACCATATTCAACTTTCGTCTGATTT
Source organism: Erythroxylum bequaertii (assembly GCA_024520955.1). Lineage (NCBI taxonomy): Eukaryota > Viridiplantae > Streptophyta > Magnoliopsida > Malpighiales > Erythroxylaceae > Erythroxylum > Erythroxylum bequaertii. The sequence continues at coordinate 64,275,398 of JANIJF010000005.1, forward strand.
CTTTGAATATTTCTTCATTCAAAGGCTTAGTGAATATATCTGCCCACTGATGATTTGTCTCAACAAATTATAGACTCACGATCTTCCTATGTACGTAGTCTCGTAGGAAATGATGTCCAACTTCAATATGCTTCACCCTCGAGTGTTGTATTGGATTCTTTGATAGGTTGATAGCACTTGTGTTGTCACAGAATATTGGGATTTATTCTTCTTGTATTGAATAATCTTCTAACTCGTACTTGATCCACAACATTCTGTGAGCAACAGCTTGCAGCTGACATATATTCAGCTTCTGTAGTAGATAGAGCAATTAAACTTTGCCTCTTACTTGACCAGGAAACTAGATTATGGCAAAGAAAGTGTCAACCTCCACTCATACTCTTCCTATCAATCCTGTCTCCAGCGTAATTAGCATCACAATAGCCAATTAACCTGAAATCTTTACCTTTCTCATACATTAAGCAAAGGTCAGTAGAACCTGATAGATATCTCAAAATTCTTTTAATAGCAATATAGTGAGATTCTCTAGGATCAGCCTGAAATCTTGCACACAAACAAACATTAAATAGAATATCAGGTCTGCTTGCTGTAAGGTAAAGTAAAGAACTAATAATCCCTCTATAAAGGGTTTGATCAACCTTCTTGCCAGATTCATCCTTAGACAAAAGGTTTGAAGGATGCATTGGAGTTGACCTTGGTTTTACTTTTTTCATCTCATATTTAATCAACAGTTCCTTGATATACTTCTGTTGATGAATAAAAATCTTTTCTTCGGTTTGGTTAACTTGCAACCCAAGAAAGAATTTTAACTCACCCATCATGCTCATCTCAAACTCGTTTTTCATAAAATTCTTAAAACTAGTACATAACTTTTTAGACGTTGCACCAAAGATAATATCATCAACATAAATTTCAACTATGATGAAATCATTCTTAATGCACTTTCTAAATAACGTCTTATCTACATGACCTCTACTGAAGCCATTGTCAATTAGAAAAGAACTCAGACGATCATACCAAGCTCGAGGAGCTTGTTTCAATCTATACAAAGCTTTATGAAGTCTATAGACATGGTTTGGTTTCTTAACATCCTCGAAACCAGGAGGTTGCTTTACATAAACTTCTTCATTTATAAAACCATTTAGAAATGCACTTTTCATATCCATTTGAAATAGCTTTATATCATGACAGATAACATATGCAAGCAAAATCCTAATAGCTTTTAGTTTTGCTACAGGAGCATAAGTCTCATTGTAGTCTATTCCTTCTCGCTGATTATAGCCTTGTGCTACTAATCTCGCGTTATTACGACTCACTCTACCTGATTCGTCTAGTTTATTCTTAAAAACTCATCTAGTTCCTATGATGGACTTTTTAGAGGTCTGGGAACTAAATACCAAACTTTATTCCTAGTGAATTGATTCAGTTCCTCTTGCAAAGCTAAAATCCAAACTTCATCTTAAAGAGCTTCATCAATTTTCTTAGGCTCTATTTCAGAAATAAAAGCTGCATTGGCTTCTCTTCTAAATTTGGATCTAGTTCTCACACCTTCTGAGGTCTCTCTTATAATCAACTCTTCTGGATGAGAACTCTTATATCTCCAATCCCTTTTCTGATCAAGCGTTTCAGGAATATCTTCTACTTTGTCTAAAGGAGTATCTGATGGTGACACATCTTCACTATCAACCAAGGGTACTGATAGGGTTTCATTATCAATATCATTCTCTTACTTGGTTGAGAACTATCATCAAACTTGACATGAATAATCTCCTCAACAGTCTTAGAAGAAAGATTGTAAACCCTATATGCTTTCGAAGATAATGAATAACCTAGAAAAATTCCCGAATAAGTATTAAAATCGAATTTATCCAAAATTTCTTTTATATTCAATATAGAACACTTGCAACCAAATGGATGGAAGTAAGATATATTGGGCTTCCTTCCATTCCATAACTCAAATGGATTTTTCTTCAACAAAGGTGGCATAAGTATTCTATTTTGAATATAACAAGCTGTATTCACAGCTTTTGCCCAGAAATACTTAGGAAGATTCATTTTACACAGCATAATCCTTGCCATTTCCTGAATCGTCCTATTCTTCCTTTCTACAACTCCATTCTGCTGTAGAGTTCTAAGAGCAGAAAAATTATGGAAAATTCTATTCTCCTCACAAAATATTCTGAATTTCTCATTTTCAAATTCACCACCATGATCACTTATGATACTAGCAATAGAAATTCCTTTTTGATTCTGTAACTTTTTGGAAAGCACTTTAAACACTTAAAAGACTCGTCCTTATATGATAAAAATAATATCCAACAAAATCTAGTGAAGTCATCAACAACTACGAGACCATACTTCTTTCCACCTCAATGTCCTAATTGGACCAAATAAATCCATATGTAACAACTCTAGAGGTCTAGATGAAGTTCCAATATTTTTAGAAGAAAAAGTCGTTTTAACCTGTTTTCCTTTATGACAACTTTCACAAAAGAAATCCTTGTTAAAACTTATCTTTTGTAATCCTCTTACCAAATCATGTTTAATCAACTTGGAAATATGTTTAAAACTAAGATGACCAAGCTTTTTATGCCAAATCAAGAAATATTTTGACTTTGCAAATCTTCTAAATTGAATTTGTAAAGATTGTTTCGCCTTTTGGCAGAAAAGAATATGGAATCGTCCTTGTTTTTGACTACACAAGAATTTTTATTGAAGGACACTTCAAAACCAAAATCACATAATTGTCTGACACTAATCAAGTTGTGTTTTAAGCCACCAACTAGCAGCACATTATCAATAGATGCAAAAGAATCTTTACCGATTTTACCAATTCTAATTATTTTGCCCTGTTGGTTGTCTCCAAAAGTTACCAATTCTCCCTTCTTATATTGAAGATCTAGGAACATAGACCTTCTTCCCGTCATGCGTCGCGAGCATCTACTGTTCAAATACTATTGGTGCTGGCTGCATCTTCTTAGGAAGGATATCTGCAGGAGATATTATATGTTTCTTAGGTACCCAGATTTTCTTAGGTCCTTTGGGTTAGTCTTAAAATGATTCATAGAATGATGATCATTCAACTAATGAAATTTCTTCCTATAACGAACAAAATTCTTCTTATACTGATTATTGTTTTTAGCAAACCCTAATCTAGTTTTATCATTAGGGTGTCTTTATTTTCCTAGCATATCATTCATCTTTCTCGTACTCTCCGTGAATGTTGATAGATCAGCTAAAAGAGTGTTGATCCATTGTTTCAGTTGATTGATCTCCTCAGATCTATCTACAACTACCTTTTTCTTCATCTTGTCTACTTGTTTCTTCAGGCAGACGTTTTCCCTCTCTAACACTTACGTGTTCTTCAAATTTTCTACGTAC
>JANIJF010000005.1:64330464-64341124 GCA_024520955.1 Erythroxylum bequaertii
GTGATGACGCCATATTGTCTATGTTTGAATTTCTGTTTCTTCTATGTTTGACCTTCTGCATCTGCTTATGTGACCGAAATTTCTTCTGTTCACTATTGTATGGTCCATTTTTGACCCTTCAGATGATAGAATCTATCTTTTAGTTCTTCATGAAAGTTGTATATCTTGAAATCCTCTTTTAAACATCTAAATAACACCTTAATCCGATATCTATAGGGAATGTTATGACAATTTTCCCAATTTGTCTGACTTTTCAATTCGTCTAACTTTTCGTTTAGTTTCATCTGATCCTATCGTCTGGTCCATTTGTGACCTTTCAGATGATAGAATTTGTATTTTAGGTCTGCATTAAAGTTTTAGATATCGTAGTATTCTTTCAAACCGTCTAAGAATGATCTTGATCTGACATCTTTAGTGAAAGTTATACGAATTGTACCAAGACGAGTTCAATATGATTTGAGGACAAAACCTTATTTGATTCATTCAGCCATAACTTTGTTATCTGAACTCCAAATGAAGTGATTCTTAAACCATTTGATTCATAAGGCATTGTTCTACCTCTCTAAAAAGATTGGTAGTATTCCAAATTGATTTGAAAAAGATTGATTGAACGAAAGTTAGGGAATCAGTTGGAATAATGAACTGGTGTTGTTTTACTGAACATACTTTGGTATTTTAATTATATATGGATTTGTAGGATTCCAAATGAGATCATTTTTAATTTGGACTACACTAGATTCATAGGGTGATTTTTAATTTGGAGTACACTAGAGTCATAGGGTTACAAATCATCTGAAGAAGTTGAATTTTGAACCAGTCTCTAAGATGTTTAAATTCTGGATGGGAGTTATGCATAATATATTGTTTTGGACAAGAGCAATCCAAAAATGTTTGAATTATATCTTTCAAATCACTGAACCAAATTGAATGATTTTGGTGTTTCTAGTAAGACATATGGGAACATGTTTCTAGAAGAAAGTGTTGCGAAATAACTTCAATATCAGGGTCAGTAAGAACATGCAAAGTTGACTCGAAATGATGTTTTATGAAAAAAAATCTGGAAGTGATTTAATAGGTTATGACTTATGTTTCAGTGGTTTTATTAAGTCATAACCTTAAGTGCAAATCATACTTAAGTGAGTTTTTCTAAAGGGAAGTGGATAAGTGGCTAAGAAATGGATAGATGTCCCAGCTTTAAAGTTGAGTTTTAATAACCTTAAAAGACAAGTTACTGTACTTGCCTTCATTTCTTTCTCTTGAAGTTTCTTCTCTAGTGTATCTTCAACACAGAGTTTTTTATCAAATCTCCAACAGAAAAAAAAAATCTTGGTTTTCTCCTATCCACTACCACTCATACTTTGTGTTTCTTTCTTCCACCTCAAGAAAAACCGAACCCCCCTATCAAGCTTCAAGTTGGTGTACGTGGTTGCATGAGGGATTAGGGTTACGTGATTTTTTTTGCAAATTTTAGAGTTTCAAATAAGTAAGCTTCTAATGATTATGTATTTTTGTATCAAATGAAGCATGCATTTAACTCACTGCTAAATGGTTATGAACAGTAATATTCATATTTGTTGAAAATGAGTGAGGAGATTTTGAGTTTGCCGTACATATTGATTGAAATGTTATGTGATAGTGTTAAACTAGTTTTTGGAGTTAAAAGATCAATGAAAACATATAGGAGATTGGTGCAGAAAAATTTGGAGAAATGGATATGTAATGTTCTGTTATGTTGATGTTTTTATTGTTCATATGTGTGTGTGTGTGTGTGTGTGTGTGTATGCATAAGTTAGAGATGATTAAAAATGAATTTAAAGTTAAGAGATAGGACTATGGTGATGTCTGAAAATAAGAAAGAATGATTAAAGTAATAATTAGAGGAAGAATTGGAGAAAATACAAAAGCTGAAAATGCAAAAAAATGAAAGTGAAGGAATGCAGAAAACATGATGAATATGCGTGAGTATTTCTGGATTTGATGATTATGAAAGAAATGATAGAGTTTTGATTTGGTTGTGATTTGTAAGCTGAAATGAAATAGGAATAAAGAGGAAATGTTGAGTTTTAAGCAGAAATTGATAGTGATATATATATATATATAAAGATTTTGTTTTTCCTCTTCTCTAATCACATACGGGTTTATATTGGAAAATTAATGGATGAGTTATTGTTATCAAAGTACCAAAGGATTGAGGTTGTGATTCAAAGAATTGATCAGTGATTAAGTTATGAAGTTGGTAAAGTACCCAGGATTGTCATTGAGCATGTATTGTACATAATCCATATAACTATTTGTGCATAAATGAGTTTTGTAACGTGTTTGAATTGTGTATTGCAAAAATGGGATGTTCAGGATAAACATCCGCATACAGGGATATCCAAAATTTGGAAGCAAATGCTATTTTGGAGCATACTATGAGTAGACCTAGATGGTCTCATTTCATTGTTTGTTTTGTTTGAATTTTTGTAATGATTGACTACTGAATGCTTAATTGAATGTGACTGATTGTGTTGGATGCTGGACTAAGGTCCGATAATATGTGAAAGGTCTTCTTTAAATTATTTTTCAATTATTTGATTAATTTATATTAAGCACATTTCTCATACTCATTTATGTTAATTGTTGTTAATTAAGTATATTGGTTAGAAAAACTGTCAAGTTTTGTAAACATCCAATTCACCTACCTCCTCTTGAGTGCTATTAAAAACTAACAATTAATTTATCTAAGAAATAAGAATTGGATGCTTATATTTTTTTAGAATTTTATGATTAATAAGAGATAAATAAATAAAACAAGGAATATGTTATTATTTTATGGAGTTAATAGAATGTAGCATTTTGAATTTAGAAACTTTCGAATTAAAAGTATTGATGTATTAACAAGTCATTTGAATTTTAGGTAAATGGATGGGATTTAATAAAAGGACAATTTTTTATTTTAAAGGATGGATTTTAATTTGAAAAAATGGAATTTAAAATAGACAAAATGAAAAAGACTTTTGTTTGATAAAAGGATAAAATAAACTCCAAATTGGATAAAGAAAAAGTCAAAATGAACACTTAATTGATTTAAAGGATGAAAAATAGATCTAACATGATCTGTATAATGGTCAAAAGTATAATTTGAAGCCTAATGTTTTAAAACATTCAATTTCATCCTTAACATTTTGAAAATGTTTAAAATAAATTCTAAATGAACAAAAAATTAATGAGATTAACTTTCGTCAATTATTTTTAAAATTTATTAGTAGGTTCCACTACTACGTAGTGATTATCACATGTACACCACGTAGAATAATATAGCCCATTTGATTTAAATTTTTTTTGACATTATTAATAATTTGTAATTAATTTATTATTATTTATGTTAATTTTTAGTTAATTATAAATAAAATATTAATCTAGAAATTCTAATTATGAAATGAAACTAAAATCCCCAATTGAATTTCTTACCAACTCCCTTTTGTTTCTGTCTCACAATTCCAACTTCCACTCATTTCTACTACCTCAGACAAGTTTTTGTTTTGAAATAGCAAAAGCTAAATTTACCCATAAAAACTCAAATTCATTTCTCCCAAAGATAGGCATGCCTCTTTACTGCTCTAGCGTAGAAAGCATACAAAAATCATCTTATTGGTCTCTTCATATTATATCTTAAGCCTAACCCTAGGGGGATTGATTACACATACAAATTTAGGAAACGCATAAACATATTTGCTGAATTTGGTTTCTCTCATACATGAGCACAAGAAGTTCAATAGAGGGAATCTTGGTATAGCTTGGACAGAGGTGGTTAAGCCTTTTAATCATCTTGGTGCTAGAAACCCAATTACAGTATATTGTAAACAAGAGGAAATTGGAGGTGTGAGACATAAACAGGAGGAAACTGATGCCAGACAGAAGCAAGTTGGAAGCTGATGCAGTAAAGAGGGCAAGGGCGTGAATTCATTTAGGAATTTTAGTTTCATTTCACTTAGGGTTTCCTTATTAGGAATTTTAAAGATTATATTTATCATTTTCAAGTAATATTAACATAATAGCATAATTATGTTAATTACAAATTATTAATTTAATTTTTTAAAAAACAAAGTCAAATAAATCTCACTCTATCGCATGGCGTATATAGAGATGATAATTGCGCCTAAGGTCAGACTTCCCCTACCCGAAGTCAACCCTGGTTTGGGTCTCTGGATCTGTTTTCCTAAAAGAATCGAATCTCAGACTCAAGTTGATAAGGTCCGACCGTTATTAGTAGAATTACGTTATTGTGTATTTTTAATTTTAAAAATATTTAGGTCAAGTTGGGCTCGGGCCTTAGAAGTTGCCCATACCCGTGTCCGACCTATTGTTATCCCTTATGACATATACATAATAGTGAGGTCTACTAATAGAATCTAGAAAATTGTAACAAGTATCACATCTGTAATGAGTTGATATTTAATTGATAGAAGTAAAATTTTTATCCACTTAAAGTTTATTTTAAACGCTTTGAAGATATTGAGGTTAAAATTGAAGACTTTAGATCGTTAGTATTTAAATTATATTATGATATAAATGCTAGGATTCAAATTATACTTTTAACTTATGTATGATTGGATGAAATGGATATTGATAAAAAAAATATTTAAAAATGACGTGAATGTAAAAATATGCATTATAAAATGGGCTTTTATTAAATAAAAATAGTTTTTGATTTTGAATAAAAATGGGTCAAATCAAAAGATATTTTATTTAAATAATAAAGATGAGAAAAATGTTTGACGATTTTGAGTTGTTGATTGAGTTTAACTAAGTTTTAATTTAATTCGATCAAGATTAGATGAGATTAGGTTCAAAGTGAAAACTTGAAAGGTTAACCATTTCATTGAGCTATTCAATTTCATTTGTTTACCAACTTTAATTTGCGTTGATTGACTTAGGATAACTTTTCTTTTCTTGCCATCATACAATTAAATAATAATATCATATAGAAAAGAGAAAAACAATGGAAAGAAAGAGATATATTTTTAATTAATTTTAATTGTGAGATTTTATATTAAACACATAAAGTCATTTAAAGACAAAATCAATATTTAAGATTAGGCTTAATTAAATCTTCAAATCGTAATCTTAAATTCTAAGTAAAAAAAGAAAAGAAAATATATAAATTATAAATTACAACATAATAAAGATTAGAAAAGCAAATATGAAGACTTAAATTTCAGTAATTATTTTAAAAAAGATTTGTCTCATATTTTGATAATATTTGAATCTTATTTTTTAAATTCTCCAAGTACGTTTGCAAAGATCAAGAGTAAAGAAACATTATAAGTATAAACGGATTTTTATATTGCACATTAAACTTAAGTCTCAGGAGTCAGCCCCTGTTACTGCGTCTTCACTTATTAGCAAATCATATTTGGGAACTTCGTTTTCCTAGGAAGCAACTAATTCTACATTCGAACCCATTAAAGCTCCCTTGCGGAGCAATCTCTCCACTTAATGATTACTTTCAAAAACTACTTTCGTTATCCACAACTCAACCCCGTTATTCTCCATTTTCGCTTTTTGGCTACGCAGAACGTCAGTCCAACAAATAAAATTTCGACGTTGTTATTTTCATCAACACGGTGACTGAGACCACGTTCTCAACCATCTCGTTCATTTCCCTTCAACTGGTTAACTTCTCAAGTACTCTCTGCGTCAATCCAACACATACGTAACAATTTCCACTTTGTTCTCTATATATGGTACAAGAAAACTTGCTTTCTCTGCAGTGGACTTCACTTTCAGGTTGACCATACATTAAACGAACACTCTCTCGAGTTGATCTTCTTAATGCGTGCTAACCAGTTGAGCCTGTTAAATTATATGAGCTAATGAAATTACATGGGACTACCTTACCTCAGCTACATTGAAGGTTCCGATTTCTTCAAGTGATCAAACATTTTTGGACTTACATTCTAAAGGGGTAAATGATCCAAATAAGTCCTTTCAAGATTGTATTTTATGACTTGGAGTTATGGTTTGGGTACTTTGATGTGTTTAGTAACTAAAATTAAAGTGAAAACCGACAAACACAGAACTACGTTAAAAACAGACACAAATTGCATCAAGAAAAAACGATACCACGTCGAGTACTCGTGCCATAACATTCAGGATATTGCTTTGCATCATGAAAAAAAGATATCATGTCGAGTACTCGTGCCATATCATAAAGATATTGCTAATGTTTTTTTCTTTTTCAAGATGAGGTAATATGTAAACAAACACAATTTGCTTAAGTAGTACTACTACCCAGGTCCCCCCAACCCAATTCAATACATCATTCATGTGACGGTGACCGCCAGTAGTCAAGATTGTTCTCCTCCGGACAACAATGTTTCCTCATCTCCTTAGGAGGAATGAAACAGTCCACAGACAGGCCTTGCACGTTAAACGCAATGTCATCTATAGTCCACGTCTCTGCCATTCGTGTGATTGAAAGACCTGCTTTCAGGTTATCACCAAATCTTGTGATCATCACACTAGTTTCACCACCGTGAGCTATCATCACCCCGTCCACTGTCCGGTAGTCTTCAATGCTAGTTGCCATGGTGGTTTCCCAGTATGTAGGGTAAGTTCCCGGAGACTGAATTCTAGTCAAGTACGAGTCTTCCAGGAACACTAGAAGGCCATTTTTTTGGCTGAAGTATCCAAATGTGACATGTTTAATCATCTCTGCAGTGCTATCGCTTCTGTCTGATAAGTCTGTTTGGTCAGCGGACAATTTCAGGACAAAACAATCAACTCCTGAGATGCACTTCTCTCCCATGTATTGTGCTGGAGAGAACACAGCTGATATTGCCATAGGATCTAGTCCCTACATGAACGTTCATCTAAATTGAGCGTTATCAATCACAGGGCTAGCTAATTTGAATAAGAACATTTTTAATTTATCAAAAGGCGGGCACTTTCTGTATCTCGCTAACAATTAACGGGGTGTGATCTCAATGATGATGTAATATGAACAAGGATCTTATTGTCAAAATTGCTACAAGCATCCCCAGTAATGAGTGAAATTGAGTGGTTGGCTTAATTGGTTATTCCTATATCGTATCTCTTTTCTCATTGGATAAGCTTTCAAAACTGATTCATATTTCAAAGAACACAAGGAATCAAGATCCGGTATTTTGGGAGTAGTTGGATCTGGTTTTAGTTGAAAGTAGGTACAAAATTAACAGTGACCACTAAGCGCCTACACTGTAGGCTGCATATGACTATGCAACCTTTCTTATTTATTCCCTTCTCCCTGGACACATAATTATAATGAATGTTTGTACAACTTGCCTGGAGAGCTCGTCGGAGAGGCTTAACTCCCCCTTTAGCAGCATGAGCACCGAGCCATGGGGTGTGGCGCCAAGCAACATTGCCATCACTACCAGCCACAACTTTTTGGCCATCCACAACCAGCTCAATTAGCCACTTATCAGGGACCATTTGCCACATTACAAAGCAACCCTTTTGCACCATCCCGGCGGTTGCTCCGCTGCTGACCTCGTCCACCATGGCCATTGACACTTTCCCTGTTGCAAAAACATTCTTCACCCTCCCTTTCACTTTCCGGCAACCGGTTGCTGCAATGAAGTGTTCGATTATATACTGAGCCGAGGATGATACCTGTAATAAAAAGATTGTTACTTTTGGTTGTTAACAGTAAATCATTATTGAGTTGGCTTTCTACTGTACCTAGTATCATTTGTCTTTAACCAAAGAATATTAAGCTCTTGAGGACATTCAATATATTGCACATTGATGCACGTTCCTCCAACATTTACTTTTAAAAAAATCGAGAAGCACCATTGAACTAAATCATTTTTACTCATCAAGTAAAAATTACCAGTAAGAACCCTTTGATTAAATGACTACTTGATAAATTCGCTACTTTTTCAAGCAAATTCAATAGATATTACGCTGATGAATAAAGAATAGACCCAAAAGTGGGTTGGCAGTAGGAAAGTGGGGACTTCCAGACATCATGACTCTGGACAGGCACATCATCACGTACAGAAAGGATATTAAGAGAAGAAAAAATGGATTATAGTATATTAGCACCTAAAAACAGTAAGCACTAATGCAAAAGAACCCAGAAAGCAAATATTTGGGAAGCCGAGTAATATTACCAGAGCAACAGATATGAGCAAACTTTCACAGACCTAAATGAATGATCTAAAACAATGACTAGTTGTGGAGAGACAAGGGATAAGCGTTGGCAAGAAAAGTAGTCAAGCTCAAACCTGGTTAATGGGGAGTTTTGGGTGGACAGAAACTGGGAAAAGAGGGCAACCAAGAACACTTAAGAGAGTCTTGAGGTGAGATTTTTTGTTGAATAGAAGAGTAAAGTGAGCTTTGAGCCAGTTTCTCCATGAATGATCTGTCTTTGATGAGCTGCTTATACCATTGTTGTCTTCTCCTTCGCTTATGGGTTCTTCTGACACTGGTGCAAGACGACTCATTTTGCCTTCTGTTTTTGTTTTCTCAAAGGGAAAAAGAGATGGAAATGCGGAGTTTGGTTATTACGGAAGCAGAAAACCACAGGGCGTTGAGATGAAAGTGTACTAGAAGAGACTCTTTCGTTTCTGTTATCGACTTTGTTTCACACGCTATTCTAGTGCGTGCAACACAATTCTCTTTATTCCTGTTCTCTTTTGCCAAATATTTGTGCTAATGTCTTCACTCTCCATTCAAATGTCTAAATCTTGTTTTGCTTTTCCGCAACGAGGAAAGTAGGAAAATAAGAAAATTATTAAGACTAGTGAGAGCATGGAGTCCAGCTAGTAAATGAGTCAGAGGGAAAACCTAGGAAGCATGTCAATAGACTAAGTTTTGGTTTTTGTTTTTGTTTATTAAACAACAAAAGCATACTTTGCAGCTAACAAATGATGATTGCACTCTACAGGAATCCATAATTTGGGTGTGACCCAACAAATTTGACGAAGATATTAAGAACCATAGAAGCATAGTTTTACAACGAGAATGGGCAACTTTTCTCACTCTTTAGTTGATTAAAAGAATTTGAATGTTAACATAAATGTTGGCAAACTTTTAAGTCGTTCAATTTTGTTATTTTAATTTATGAAGGTTGGTAAACTTTAACTCAATATATATATATATATACTGACCTCTAAGTTTGATTTTTTTGAAAGGTCAAAAAAATGATTTTGATATACATCAAATCAATGAAAAGAAATTTCAAACTAGAAAGAAAATTAATTTGGATAAGGACTGTTTGTTTTACTATCATTTTTATTTTTAAAATTCATAAAAAATTATTTGATTGATTTTGGTTTAATTTTTTATTTAAATAACTATATGGAAATCATAAATTTTAATTTTTGCTTTTTTATTTTGGTCTTTTATCATAATTTGATTTTTATGTAATTATTTAAGATTAGTTACTACTAATAATTATAACTAATATAATATTTTCCAAATTTAATAATTATTTAATCAATGTGTATTAAATTTAAAATATCTCTAAAATACATATATTTTAGAATTATAAAATAGTTATTTTTGAAATATTTTTCAATATAAAATAGTTAATTATAAATAATATAATTAGTTTCAATAATTAAAATATAATAATAATAAATAAATAATTACAAAATTTCACTTACTTATTTATGTTATCAATTTTATTAATAAATATTATATAATTGATTTAAATAATTAATTTGTTTATTATTTAAGTATTATTAATAAAAATATATATAACAACTAATGATATTAACAGACTAACTTTCAAACCAAAAATAATTGGACATGAACAAAATAAAATAAAATCAAACATCGTTGAATTGATTCTTCATTATTTTCCATTTACGCCTTTTATTATTGTATTTGTTAACTACAATGTCTCTTTAGGATATGTTTGGTAAGGTAATTAGTAATGGAATAGAATATTATTCCATCGTTTGGGATGAGGGTTTATAATAAAATGAAATATAATAGGATGGAAGGGGAGGATTGTACATTACATCTTATTTCATCCTAAACAGTAAAAATGAGTTACCTCTGATTTGGGAGGTTTAGGATAGAATGTAAAATGATAAATATGTATTACCTAATATACCCTCAATAATTTTTTTAATACCAATTATACCCTCAACCCTAATAACAAACAGCTAGACAATACATCTCAATTCTATCAAAGGTAGAATAGTCATTCAATTTTTAATAGAGGAAGTTAACACTTTTTTTTTCAATTTTTATCTATATTCAATATAACTTAATTTTTTAAAAGAAAAGTAAAGAATGTATTAATAGACTAAAGAGTTTTACACTTAATCTCAGACCATGGATACTACCTTAGAGTAAGTTGAAGATATATTCAATGAAAACCTTCCTCCTAGCATTACACTTTCGAGTAGAGAACAGGATCAAAAGCAATTTTAGAATTCTAGAAAGGAGATGAAAGAGTTGTCCCCTTTCTCTGTCTTAATTTTGAAATCCTTTATCTCCACCAATGATTACAATGAAATCCATCATCTCCTCCAGCAATTGCAATGCAACTCCTTGTAGATTCACTTGTCTTTGAGTATTACACACTTATATAAGTAATAACACAATTTTCAGATGTTTCAGTCGAGCTTTAGGCATCACTCCCAATCCCGTTAGGGGAGGGGAAGGAATTGAAGCC
>JANIJF010000005.1:64616711-64639055 GCA_024520955.1 Erythroxylum bequaertii
CTATCCTTGCCCTCTAAAGACGGAACAAAAATTGGTGAGTACGTTAAGCAAACAAACTGAAAGACAAAACTTTTGTGTCCTCGTCATCCGTCCTCACCCACTAAGACACTAACCAAACGCAGGGTTTGGGTATTATTGCTAAGGACATTCTTAATAAAATATAAGGCTTGAATGTATCTTTAACTTATTATGTAATCAAATTCATGAATGGTTTGATGTTTTATTAAATTATTATTGTATTAGAATTTCTTAGTTGTAGGATTTTTTTAAACCTATTATGTAATTAATTCTATAAATGCTTAGATATTTTATTAAATTATTATGTCCTAAAATTTCTAACTTGTAGGATTTTTTAACCTATTATGTAATTAGTTCCATGAATCCTTAAATGATTCATTAAATTATTAAGTACTAAAATTTCTAACTTGTAGGATTTATTTTAACCTATTATGTAATTAATTCCATAAATACTTAGATGATTTATTAAAGTATTACGTACTAGAATTTCTAACTTGTAGGATTTATTTTAACCTATTATGTAATTAATTCTATAAATACTTAGATGATTTATTAAATTATTATGTATTACAATTTCTAACTTGTAGGATTTTTTTAACCTATTATGTAATCAATTCCATGAATTCTTAGATAATTTATTAAATTATTATGTACTAGAATTTCTAACTTATAAGATTTATTATAACCTATTATGTAATTAATTCTATGAATATTTAAATGTTTTATTAAATTATTATGTACTAGAATATCTAAATTGTACGATTTTTTAAACCTATTATGTCATTAATTCAATGCTTAGATGATATATTAAATTATTATGTATTAGAATTCTTAACTTGTAAGATTTTTTCAAACCTATTATGTAACTAATTCCGTAAATACTTATATATTTTATTAAATTATTATGTACTAGAATATCTAACTTGTATGATTTTTTTATTCAATAACTCATTTTTTTAATTTTAGGTTTCGCATTTTAATAAATATTTAGGTTTCTTATTTTATTTCACTATAATTAAAAAATTATAAATACATTTTAAACAAATATTGATACAATTATAAAATAATAAATAAATTAAATCTTTTCAATCATATTATACTACAAGGACATTTTTGTAATTAATACTATTTTTTTTGTTCACTGCAACTAAACATATTTTTATCATCCAAACGGAGACAATTTTTTCTGTTCTGTCCATCACAATCAAACACTGCACTATCTCTAATTTTTGTTACGTTCCGTCTCTAAATTTTTATTTTGTTTCGTCTTTGTATACTAGAGATAGTAACCAACTGGAGCGATACTGCTTCATTTATGTCTTCAACAGTTTCAACGGAAAAATCGAATTCTCTTAAACAGTAGAGAATCAGAGAAGATCCCTCTATCAGATAACTTTTTGAGCCTTGACGAATGACAGAAAAGATGACCAGAATTTACAAAGGAAATAATTAAACTGACAAAACAGCAACTCAAAATATTTGCATCAAAAAGCCTAATGGTTAACCAGCATGATAATCCCGTGGCAAATATACGTCTTTGAGACGACCAAACTCCCCAAGTAGTATATCTTCCGGCCTGTCATAGCAAAGATATTTGGTAATCAGATCGGTATTATGGACCAAGGAAATCATAAGCTAGTCCAAGGTAGAATTCCTGGTTCTTGTATTCCAGATTTTATATCACAAAATGATGCAAGACACCAGAGCAGATTCCACTTCTCCCGAACCCAATAAAACTACAATCACTGAGAAAGTATTCTTGGACATGAAGTGGACACTTACGTCGTAAACTCCCCAATACAAAAACCAGCCTTTTCTTTTCACAATCTTCTGATGTCCCAAACCAAAAAAGTCTCAATAGGGTGAACTAGGAGGGTAGAAACCTAAAAGCGAAAACAAGAACAAAACCCTAGAAGTAAACACCATAATTAAGAAGATTACTAGCATACAATCATTAACACTAGTATCATCATATCAAATGCATACACAAACAAATACATAAACAGACCTGAAACGACGCTTTATAAGAGATTTTCCTCCAGAGAGATGAACAAATTTTGTTGAAAGCCGATTCCGGAAGCTTCTCCCTATTTGGGCTATGTCACATCATGCATCGCCACCTACTATCCTCGATGGGGATCTCCCAACATCTAGGTGTCAAGATTATTCATAGGCCGCTGTGGACGGTCAGGATTACTTTCAGCTTTAAAATCTTACGGGCTTTTCGGCCCAATAATTAATGGGTTATGTGAGCCATTTTAAACGCGACCCGAATGAAACCTGCTAGGGCTCTTAAACCTTGATAAACCTCGTCTCCTCATTTGTTCTCTCTTCCACAGCCTGTTAGCTTTAAAAATAATGCCGTTGGAAAGCCGATAGAGAAGGAACAATCTTTGTTAGGGTTTTTGGAACTTGTCAATTGAACGATAATGACAGCTCCTTCGAAGAAGAAGTCTCAGAACAAGAACTCGAAGGGCGAAACCAAATTCAATAAAGCATCGAAGAAGCAGTTCAAAGGCAATAGGAAGGATTCAAACGACGCCAGTAAAGATGAAGCCGTTGCGTTGCAGCTTGAAGACGACGTCCCTGACTTTCCTAGAGGTTTTATTCTTTCGCCATCATTCAACTTGACGTCCTGTTTGCTTTCCAAGAAAACTGAGGAACTAATACTGATAATTAGGGAATACTTGTTTCGTTAATTGGAATGACATTTCCATTGATTGTGGTAATAGTTATCTGCAATCAATTTGTGCACTATTTTTAATGGTTATGTATTTTTAAGGTGGAGGAGGCTCGTTGAGCCGAAAAGAACGGGATGACATTGCAGCAGAAGTGGATGCTGAATTTGAGGCTGAGAAGAGTGTATTAAAGAAGACTAAAAAGACGAGGAAGAGGCCCCAGAACAAGAGTCATTTGGCAGAAGATGATTTTGGTTCACTTTTTGGTGATGGCTTAGCTGGCAAACTGCCTCGATTTGCCAATAAAATCACGCTGAAGGTTTGGATTAAAATTACTACGAAATATTAATTGAACTGAAACAAAGTGAATTTATTTCTATAGAAACATATGCATATGTGGATATATGGTCAGTTTTATGTTGTCGATTGAAAGTAAATGGAATAGACGAATGTCATGCGACATATTTAGAATAACAATTAATTTCCTTGAAGTGTGACTTAATTAGTGGGAATGCAAACTGGAAACTGTGAATTGTATTATCTTTTCTTGTTGTTTTGAATTCTTTTGTACTCTGTAGCACTGTCTTAGTTGATATAGTAGGATCATTTTGTTTAATGGAAGGAGAAGGATGATTTTTAACAAATGTGATAAGGTATGACTTTTTCAAGAAGTTATAACTTCTCAAGCTTAGAGATATTTGATTTTACATTTTCTGATACTAAAGTTACTATTGAAAACTTATCCTTTATTTCATTATTGTTAAAACAGGAGGGTGTTAGGATGCTATTTATGGTGAGAGTTTATCCTAGAGTAGTGAATGTATAATTGACAATGATTGGTTTTCAAGATCAGTAAGCTGTGGGCTTTTCTGCTGCAATGTAGTTGCACTTGATTATCCATTAAGGCTTCTTGGTAGCATAGCTTGTAGAATCATCTTCGTTAAAGTGCAATTACTCTGTGTCTAGTCCTATAAAGCAATTTATTGTTCAAATTGAGGAATTGTTGGAAGCTAAATGCGCACTCAAGCACACGAGTATTTAGTACTCAAGATTTGGATTGAGGGTTTCTAACTCTTTCACATTTTTTGTTTGGTCCAAATTTCATGAAATAGATTTATCATATTTAGTACTGCTACAAAACTTCTGGTTAAGTTTCTTCTCTACATTCGTATGCAGAACATTTCTCCTGGAATGAAGCTTTGGGGAGTTGTTGCTGAAGTAAATGAGAAGGATCTTGTAATTAGTCTTCCAGGTGGCTTGCGTGGGCTAGTACGACCCAAAGATGCACTTGATCCTATTTTTGGCAATGAAATTGAGGTACTTAGATGTTCTTCAAAGTTGGAAGTGTTAAAGGATTTCTTGTTGTTTTGTTTTTATGATTTCATAAGATTGTTTTGTATAATTTCTTCACACTATAATATGGTTTTTCGATACCAGGACAGTGAAAGTATCCTTCCAAGCATATTCTATGTTGGGCAACTGGTTTCATGCATCGTATTGCAATTGGAGGATGATAGGAAAGATAATGGAAAGAGAAAGATCTGGCTTTCCTTACGTCTTTCATTGTTGCATAAAGGCTTCTCTATAAATGCTGTTCAAGAGGGGATGGTAGGGAAACTCAAATGTCTGAAATAATATTTGCTAATCACATAGATTGTCATATATAGTACAATTTGTGTGAAATTGTGATCCCTCATGAGCATTTAATGCAAATTTGAAACTTGAAATAGGTTGAGTTGGGTATTACAAACAAGATTTAACTAAAACATTACTTAGGAGGCTGAACCCTAGTGCAAAGGAATATGAATCTTAATCTACTAAAGGATTCTATACAAAATATTTGGTCTTATTTTTATGTGATCGTGCTTAAATCTGATTGTGATGCAAATTTCTTGTCCTATGTTGTTATGTAATTTGAGCTACAAAAAGCATTATATGTGCAAGGAATGATGTGAATGTAGTCCAAGTTTATCAATAATCTAGCAATGGGATAAGGTGTGGCCTAGTTTTAGATAAGCTTCTGAGGATAAGTTAGACTGTCAAGACTTGCTTATGAAACGATGTATCATTATCAGTTAATTGTTGTAGTCTAAAATAACGATTAGTCACTTCTCCATGGAATGAAGTCCAATAATCTGAGAACCTATTATAGTAATTGTTCCACTGATCTGTGTGGAAACAAAATTGAATTGCTAGTTTAGCTTCTGAAAAGATAAAAATAAGGTTTAGCCATGAATCATGACTAATAGTTTTTCATAGAGGTATTGCTATGGATTTTCATACAATAGTTTTATATGGTGGGATGTTTATCTTTTAAAATCACAGTATCTTTGGGCGTGACACATCCCGCTGAAAAACAAAAGAAAAGCCTCCTTACACCTTTTATCGTGTTCTTAAAGTGTTAGCAAGGTCTCTACAGATTACCATCATGTAATGGAATTGCTTCAGAGTATGAAAAAGCTCCTCAGATGATATGTTCTAAAAATGTGACATTTTTCCTCAGTCATCTTTTCTGTCTTTTTGGTGGTTTAGATTCCAATTTATGTATATCTTTTTGGATTTAGCATGGCTCTAAACTGACAATAGCCTTTCAGGTTTAGTTTCAAATTTTGGCCACCTCAATTCTAGTTAAAGCCTATAGATAACTTTTGACTTTTACAATCATTTTAGATTGTTAGTTGTGAGATTATTGGTTGCGAATTTGAAGTTAGTTGACTGGAACCTATTTTGTGCCACTCACGTACATATGTATCCTTTACTTTGATTGTTGGAAAAAGCTTTTATTAGATGTATGTTTTCAAATTAGTTGGTCATCAAACTTAATCTGATGGCAAAATATGCTCTTTTCAATTAAGCTTGTCCAGCTTATCGGCAAAATGATGAATTTATGTTTTTGATGAAGGCACCAGTTATTATATTGTTGATAATTTGATTAATTACATAAGAGAGGCAGAAATATTATAGATCCTACAAGAGGCATTGTTTATAATTTCAGGTCATCTCCGCATATGTGAAAAGCATTGAAGATCATGGATACATCCTTCATTTTGGTTTGCCTTCATTTACGGGGTTTTTGCCAAAGGACAGCCAAGCTGGTAAATTTCATCTAATCAACATTTGGTGCCTTCTATTTGGTTTAATCATTAGACTGACACTTTAATGCAGCATTTCTTTCTTTATTCTTTGAGTCATACATAGTTCTGCCTTCAATTTCTGTTCTCCACTTGTTGTGGAGATGAGAATAGAAAATGGTCATGCAGTTTTTTCTTTGTTTTTGCTGTTGAGTTGTTACTTTATTTTTTATTTTTGGTGAATAATCAATGGTTTCATTTCCTCTTCATCTGTTGAGTTGAAAGTCATTATGGGAGTCTCCATAACAAGTTGGAAAAAGTTTACTGGCAGTTGTAACTTACTGATCTGAGCCAAGAGAACGAGGGCTGAACATTGATTTTTCTTATGGAAAGTAAATGTTAGAATACAAAACTATAGATATTTTCTCATACTTTATGAATCACCTTAGACAAACACATATCATGTACTTTCTCTTTGTATTTCTTTTCCTGCTGTCAGTATACAATGTTACATTGTTGATAACTTTTTGCTTTACATGATTTGCTGCAACTTTTAGCTTTTGCCTTGCAACTTTCATTAGCCTGGTTACTCGCCACATCTAATGTGAATCAACCATTCAGCTCTCTTAAAGTTTCTGAAGGAGTGCTTTGAACTGAAGAGTAAAAGGGAACTGATAATTTTATGATAATGAATGTTAGAAATAAAAATGAATTAAGGATTTCATGCTTTCATCATTCTTAATTGTGAAGGTGCATGCTAACAGCCTAGTTTTGCGTCCATATCTCTTCAAAAACCAGCTACATGATATTCATAATAACAAGTTTTCGAGGTTTTTGGTCTTCCTCCACTTCCATTTTCTCCTTGTAAACCTTATCCCAGGGCAATCAAAATAACCTGAGTTAATCTATGAGAATCTGGTCGGAAAAATGTTTGACAACTTGATTTTTGTGTTTCCCTTTTTGATAGCTGTTTAGGGGGAGTGCATAATCTTTTAAGATATGTATTCTATAAAATTTATACGTTATACCTCATTATTACCTAGTGACACATCATAGACACTAATAAATTCAGATACTAGAGCATGTTATTAGGTTTTTTTTGTTCCACAATAAATTGGAGTCTACTTAATCCCTATACTTTTAAATCCTTTCATAATAATAAATTCTGAAATCTTAAGTTGCCTGCGTATCTCTCTTGGCCATAGAGAAATCTCATTCAGCTCTGTCCAATTGCAAGGCTTTACTTTTGAACTCACTTGTTCACCTTTCTCTGTGGACAAAACTTGGCTTGACCTTGAGCTCTGGTTATTTGAAAGCCATCAGAAGGCTTATCCACTTGTTACATGCAAAACAATGAAGGGTCTGAATAAAGTTTTTGATGTCTTTGCAGAAAGCGGAGAAACAAAAGTGAAAGTGGGGAAACTTTTGGAGGGGGTTGCTAGAAGGATTGATAAATCTCGAAAAATTGTTTATCTGACTTCTGAGCCAGAAACAGTTTCTAAATGTGTGGTGAGCCTATGTCTTTTAATGGTTTTATTTATCTTGTTTTTCCAAATAATTTCTGGGTTGCTGGATTATTCTGAAGCGAACTTGTTGACCTGTTCTGAAGGTGAAGGATCTGAAGGGAATTTCAATCGACCTTCTCTCTCCAGGGATGATGGTTAATGCATGTGTGAAGTCAACGTTAGAAAATGGTATTTTGCTGTCATTTCTGACATATTTTACTGGAACTGTAAGTTCGTCCCATCTTTGTCTTCCCAGTTGATTCCAACAGGGTTATTGTATTGCTGCAGATAACCCAACTTTTGTTGTTGTTCATATTCTTGTTTTTCATTGCTTTTCAGGTTGACTTATTTCATTTACAAAATATTTTTTCCTCATCAAATTGGAAGGATGATTACCCAAAAAATAAGAAGGTCTGCATCTTATCTTAGTCCTTAACTGATGATGTGTGAACACAAGTAAGAGTTGCTTACTACTTGGTTTTTGTTGTCAAGAGGAAAATGCTGGTCTAGGTTCCTACCTCTTAACTCCTATAGAGTATTGCTTTTTGTATTCATTTTCTTTATGTTTTCTTTCCATTTTAATCAAGTAAAAATGATGACGTATCCTTTTGATGGATTGATTTAAGATAGATGCATAAAACAATTACATCTTATTTTCATTGGTAGTTTGTCCTTTGGGAGCACATCTTGCTTGCATGATATTCTGCTTATTATAATGTTCTTCTATTTCCTATACTCCCGGTTGAATATTTGTGCGACTGCTGGTTTCATATATCTAATAATATGTAGCTGTTATAATGAATGAGGGTTTTCTACTGTGACATTGTTGATTATTTATTTATTTTGATTTAGGTGAATGCGCGAATAATATTTATTGATCCCTCTACTAGAGCTGTTGGCTTGACTCTCAATCAGCATCTTGTTCACAAGAATGCTCCTCCCTTTGTAAGCTCATTTCTTCTCTTTTTCTGTGTGCAAAAGGTATGGTTGTCATCTTTTGGATTTTCTGGGTTTTAAGAGTTATTCTTCATAAAACAGAACTCAATTTATGCGCTTCTCTATCTTGAGACAAATTTGTCCATGGCTTTACTCAAATCCTGTGATTTATTTCATTGGCAGAACAATTTTCATGATTACTTACTCAACATTGAATATCACAAAAGGATTTGATATTCCGAGCTTTTCCAATACCAATCACCTTGATCTAGGCGCTTACCTTTTCTTTTAATTTTACACACTATATTTGTTTAGCTTGGTAACAGTCTCTGTCAGCTACTATGTTGTACATTTTGTGTGTATGCATGCGCACTTGTCTAGAGTAATGTTTTATCTGGAATGCAGCATGTTAAAGTGGGAGACATCTATGACAATGCAAAAGTAGTCAGAGTGGATCAAGGCTTGGGAATACTACTCGAAATACCTTCTCTTCCAGCTTCAACGGCGACATTTGTTAGTGTATGATCTTGATATGATTTTGTTTATCAGTTCTAGTCATTATACTCTTGCTTGGCTATAGTTAAATTAAGATGCATTTGTGACAGGTATCTGATGTGGCTGAAGATGGGGTTCAGAAACTTGAGAAAAAGTTCAAGGAGGGAAGTAAACTTCGTGTTCGAATACTTGGGAGAAGGCATTTGGAAGGACTTGGCATAGGGATTTCAAAGGTTACTTTTTTTGCCTTATAAAGGATTTCCTCTCTGAATAATTGAAGAGAATCCATATTATAATTTGGCCGTCAATAAATGTTGGTGGTTTCACTTGTATTCCATGAATTAGTTTGGTGTTCTTTTTCAAGTTACTTGAGGAACTTGATATCCTATTTCCTTCTACTATTTGATGGACATTAAAGGAGTTTTTTTTTTGTTTTTGGAAATTTATGGGCATTATATAAGTTGTTAAAGCATGCTTGTTATTACCTGTGTGAAGGTGTTGACAAGCAGTTTAAACTGTTCTACTAATTAAAAACACACATTTCCCAAATGTTTATCTTGTTTATGAAGCAAGTGAACCATATTAGTTATGAAATCATTGATTTGTTGAACTCTTTCTTTTTCCAATGGGAGCTTCTTAGTTGGATTTTATGGTTTGTTCTACTGACTTTGGTTCTAGTCCTTTTCAAAAGCTTTATATCCTTCTGTATTCTTCCAAGTGGGAGAGTTCGTTAGCACATATGAGTAGGTCTCATTCACAGTCACAGAAAGCATAATTGTCTTAATATGGTTTCTCTAGTAGCATATTAAGTTTCAGTTGCTCGGTGCTTGAATGAATTGCAGGATGAGTTTGTTTGCTTGGGCTTCATTTTGCTAATTTCCTTTCCTGTCATGCAGGCTAGTGCTTTTGAAGGTCCTGTTTTCACCCATTCAGATGTCAAACCTGGGATGATTGCAAGGGCTAAAATTGTAGCTGTTGACAGGTTTGGCGCTATTGTGCAATTTCCAGGCGGTGTGAAGGCACTTTGCCCTCTTAGGCATATGTCTGAATTTGAGATTGTGAAACCTAGGAAAAAATTCAAGGTTATCATTTCTTATGCCTCAGGATCGAGTACTTGAGTAATTGCCTATAATATCATCTTGCTTTTTATTAGCTTACATGTGCTTTTGTGTAGGTTGGAGCTGAGCTTTCGTTCCGTGTGCTTGGCTGCAAGTCGAAGAGAATAACCGTGACTCACAAGAAAAGCCTTGTATAGTCTCTCAAATTTCTCTATGATAGCTTTTAGTTTGATTCTTTATAACTAACAATTTTTTTATAATCATTTTCTGAAGTTCATCCTTTTTTTATCAATCATGTGTGTCAATATTCTTGCCTCTCAATTTTGCACTTTCTTATTGCTATCACATCCCAAATTAATTTATATGCTTTCTGTCCATGTTTGTGCCAATCAACAATGTATCCATTGTTGTCTCAATTGTTGGAATGTGTAATATGTCCAGGTTGGGTATGAATTTATTTATTGAATATTCCACACTCTATGACCTGATGTTCACATGTATTGCCATATTGTTTGTGTGGGTTGTGCATGCGTGCTTGAAGGTTTTTATACTCACTGGTGTCAAGAACTCTGTAGATAAGCTCTTCCAGAATCAATTGTGATGTAGAATTATTGCATCCAAATTGAAAAACGCCCTTTCTTGCTTAATTAGCCTGATAACTATTTGTATCTTTCACAATGTCAGCATTTCTCATTTTATCTGTCCTTACTCTTTGTGCTCGTCTCCAGCAAGAAAATTGAGAGGTTTAGTATGTTTTGCCGTGATTTTGTGTATGCACTTCTGTTGCACTTTATTGTGGTGATGCATTGCTTACATACCTTTTAATTGTTTTTGTTAATTGGAGAAAACTCTGGTTCCTTCACATGCAAATTTATAAATTTTTAGACATTCTTGCTCTTGTCTTATAATTATACGTCTTATATATGTTTTGCAATAATGTCTGCAAGTTTACAGTTCTATAATTACAATCTGACACATTGATTATTGAATGATGATTTGACAGTTAAAATCAAAACTTCCAATTCTCAGCTCGTATACTGATGCCAACAATGGGCTAGTGACACATGGTTGGATAACAAAGATTGAAAAGCATGGCTGCTTTGTCCACTTTTACAATGGAGTCCAAGGATTTGTTCCAAGGCAAGTTTTGAAACATTTGGACTTGCTTTTTAATGACCTATTTCTGTTGTGTGGTTGCTCATGCTTGAATTACTGTGCTAATAAATAAATTCTCCTGCCCGCATTTGCTCATTATTACAACAACCAATGAGATAGGATTGCTATGACCGGAAGAAACATAGTTTAACTCTGACTTGATAAGCTTTGTCCTTTTATTGATGTATATTGGACATGATTCTGGATGCATACTATTATGTAGGCTTAAGTAGCAAACTAGAATTTAATGATGAATACCAGTAAGGTTTATTGCATATCATATGGATAGCTGAAACTAAATATTCTTTTGCCTTCTAAGAAGCTATTTTCAAATGGGCTCTATCTGGAGTGTTGTGCATTAAGAATTAAGATTCCAAGGTGAAGAATGATATTATCTGGTGTAATGTGGAATACAGTGTCAATGATGATGAAAGGGAGGCTGGTACATGCCAATAAGGAAGGCAATAAAGGAAGTGATGAACTTGTGAATTGCCTTCCCATTTATTACATAAATGAGATTTATGCGTGAATGGTGCAGCTAAGACATTGAGATTTTGGTGACACTAAATGTACCTTAGGACTTATTTCCCTCCTAACTTATGAAAAATTTTGGTGTTTCTCCTGTATTTATTGAGACCTGAAGAACACTTGTGGTTGGAACTCCCTGTCGCCCACCAAAATATAAAGGACAAAATGATTTTTTATATTGCTCCCATGGAATTTATGTTGTCTTGTGACATACAACAATTTCATGTTTGACCTTATGGTTCGCTCCTGCTTGATGATTTCAAGTTCTGCCTTTTGGGGAAAATTATATGAACTTCAACTGGATGATCAATTCTAAAATCATGATATTTGTAGAAGATTTCCAGATATAAATTGGTGCTGCATCTTTTTGTTTAGGGACTTTTATGCTAATATGAATGTAGATGATAAACATTTAACTTCTGTTAATATGAAGAGGAAAGTCTTCTCTTCTGTTAGTATTTTCTTTTGTTGTTTTGCCTGTCTGTTTGGATATTTGTTCTCTTCTTTTTTTGTTTTTTGCTTTTGTAATGCTTTCTGTTATTATTAATTTCTGTTTTGCATTATATGTGGGTTTATTGAAAACAGCCTCTACCAGGTAGGGGTAAGGCTGCGTATTACTGGACTTCCCCATTCTTGTGTTTCAGCGGGACCTTCACTGAGTGTTGTTGTTGTTGTTGTTGTAGTATATTGAAAATACTTTGGTGGTTATTCTGGTTATACAGTGGTCATCTTCTTTCATCTCTAACCATACATGTCTTTACTGGTTGCTTTAATTTGAACCAGATCTGAGCTTGGTTTAGAACAAGGAAGTGATGCTAGTTCAATGTACCATGTTGAACAAGTTGTCAAATGCAAAGTAATACACTCTGTTTCACGACGGATCATCCTCAGCTTTGTAATGAAGCGTGCAAGGTTGTCTTGTTGCTGAAGTTATTGATACTAGTTTGTGTAAATTTAAATAGATGTTTCCTCTTTAAATGCTGTGATGTGACACCTTCAGATTATTGGCTGTTATTGTTTACACTATTTGTTCTTAAAACCTTCTTGCAATATTAAAGGTATTTGATACTTGGCCTTACTTGTCTATCAAACTTGGCCTTAGTGCTTTTCTGGTATTATTTCATAGTGTTACTGGTATTATTTCATTGCGCTCTTGAAAAACGTCTTATGAAATGAGTATTAAGGATTTTGTGAATCTACACCAATGTAGCTTTTAATGCACCCTGGGTCTCGTGAATTTTTTAGGTGACTCCTTAATATTTGGATTTGACATGACAGGGTTTCTGAAGAAGATGCTGTCAAGTTGGGTAGTGTTATTCCGGGAATTGTTGAAAAAGTAACTCCTTTTGCAGTTATTTTGCATGTTAACGCGAGTGGCTACTGGGAGGGTAGAATATCTATTGAACATTTAGCAGATCACCAAGGTACGTGTTCTTCTTGTATTGTTTGTGTGCTTCCAATTATTATTCTTCTGCCTCACCATCTTTATTAATACTCTTATATCAGTTGTTTTGTAGTCATCAATCATCTCCCTAGTATATTTCTTTCTCTATGCAGGGCATGCCTCATTGATGATGTCACTCTTGAAGCCTGGTTATGAGTTTGATCAACTTCTTGTCTTAGGTACTTCATAAATGCCTGTTAAATATTTTTCAAGGATCAGTATCTCCAAATGTATCTCGAAATATTTTTCAACCATTTTGTTCTTACTGTCTAAAATGATGTAGATCTGTTCAAGACATACTTTATATGTGAAATAAGTGACGTAGGTGTACAATTGAACTTTACCCTTCTTAATGTCCCAAAGAGGTGACTGAGATTGTCAAATTCACCTCAACATGATCACCTTTTCAGTATGTTAATCAAGTCTCCTAGCACCATCTAATAAATGTTTTAACAAAGATATCAAACACTGAGGTCTATAATATCTGTTTTGAAGCCGTTTGAGATTTTGTGCCACATCTTCTCTTGCTTGTAGGAAAAGATTTCATGTTCATAATTAGCTGTTACTAACTCTTAAAGATGATCTTGCATCACTGCAGATATTGAGAGTGACAAATTAATTCTCTCTGCTAAACATTCTCTTATCAATTCGGCTCAAGAGCTGCCGTCAGATTTCAGTCAGATTCATCCACATTCAATTGTCCCTGTATATTTCCTATTTCCATATAGGCATGCCTTTTAATTTTTCAAGCATTTCTTAATATCAGCCTATTAAATATAACACTTGCGTGTTGTGGACCAGGGGTACATATGCAACATAATAGATACTGGCTGCTTTGTACGTTTTCTTGGACGTCTAACAGGATTCTCTCCTAGAAGCAAGGTGCATACTCGTCCAACCCCCTTCCTGTAATGATTTAGTCATGTAAATTGGGTTATGTTATTATACCTTTTTTTCCCTCTTATATGTAGGCATTGGATGACCAAAGAATCCAGCTTACAGAAGCCTTTTATGTCGGCCAATCTGTTTGTAGTAATATTCTTGATGTGAGTGCACTGGGATTGAAGTTTCTTCCATAATTTGTTTGAATTGTTTATTGAAAGGTTTTTTTTTCCCCAAATATCCAGGTAAACAGTGAAACTAGTAGGATAACAGTCTCGTTGAAGCAGTCATGCTGCAAATTGACAGATACCTCCTTCCTCCATGGATATTTTCTTTCTGAGGAGAAGGTTAAAAAAAAAAATCCTATCTTTAATGCCTTCTAGTTGCTATAGATAATTAACAATGCTGCATGCTATTTTTGTACAAGTCATCTGCGTCGGGCTGTGATGAATCATAAAGCGTACTACATTTTTCTCAATTCCTGCAAGGTTTATTTCAATTGGAATCACTTTGGACTTCCTTTTCTTCGTTTTCCTTTTGTAGATTGCAGAGCTACAATCTTCAGAATCTAAGGGAACTGATTTGAAGTGGGTGGAAGGATTTGACATTGGTAGTGTAGTTGAAGGAAAAATTCAGGAATTGAAGGAATTTGGAGTTGTTGTTAGCTTTGCTAAATATAATGATGTTGTTGGTTTTCTTACACATTACCAACGTTAGTCCTCTATAAACATTTATAGATTGATCCATTTCTTTCAAATTCTGATTTCAACTGCTTATAAATTAGACATTATGATCTTTACAGTAGGTGGAACAAAGGTGGAAACAGGGTCCGATGTTCAAGCTGTGGTTCTGGACGTTGCCAAGACAGAACACCTTGTTGATTTATCTCTAAAGCCAGAGTTCTTAAATAAAGCCCTAGAGAAGAGCTCCAATGGCCAAGTTCAAACCAAGGTTAAGCCTTTTTCCTGAATATTAGCATTGTACTTCTATTCTTGATCTTCTTGACAATGTTACTGGAAACTGACTGAAAAAGGTGGTTCAGGGATGACATTTGCATTGTCCTCCTTTCATGTAAATTATTTCACGTGAAATTTCTTCTTTTTCAGTTTCAGTAATAAAGAGATTGGCTTCCTTTTTGTAGTTATTATATTTGGATTAAAACTTAACTGTTGTTTCATTCCAGAATCGCAAAAGGAAAGTATCTAAGGGCTTTGAGGTCCATCAGCCGATAAATGCCATTGTTGAGATAGTGAAGGAAAATTACCTGGCAAGTATTTTGAGTTAGTGCTAGTTATGAGTTGTGCTAAAGGGATCATGTTGTATCTACAAGCTCATACTCTCTTGAAAGCAGGTTCTTTCGATTCCAGAGCATGACTATGCTATTGGATATGCATCAATTTCAGATTACAACACACAAAAGTTGCCTCCAAAACAATTTTTAAATGGTCAAAGGTGGGTATGAATTGGGTGACTAATATACGATATTAATTCATCTCTGCTTGTCCTGTTCTTGAGGTAATAAAACATGCTAATTTGTTTTGAATTTTTGGTTAAACCATGCAAATTTGTTTTGAATTTTGGGTTAAGTATCTATGCAAATTCCTTTTCATATACTTGGTCAAATTTATTATGAAGTTGTGAATGGGCCTTAAAGAAAGTGTTCAGTTGGGAAAACTTGAATTTTGCACCATCTCTTTTTTTCTTCTGCAGCAGCTTCATTTTTTGGTATTTAAAACTTGCTCGTTATGCATATGCTTATTCAGAACTCTATAATACCTAATTGTCATTGCAGTGTTATTGCCAATGTTATGGCTCTTCCAAGCCCTTCTAGTGCAGGGAGGTTGCTTTTGTCGTTGACATTCCTTAGCAAGGTTACAGGGACATCCAGTCTTAAGAAAGCCAAAAAGAAGTCTAGTTATAATCCAGGATCACTAGTTCAGGCAGAGGTACTAAACTTCGTCTCTTGTCTGAAAGCTTTTCTGCATCTGTTTTTGAATATGTTATGAACTGCGTGGTGAAGGCTTCATGCATCTTTTCTGATAGCATTTTTCTCAATTTGACATTATGGATTTATGTGTTCTACTGCCAGATTACTGAAATAAAACCCTTTGAAATGAGAATGAAATTTGGTATTGGTTTCCGTGGGCGGATTCATATAACTGAGGTAAATTTCATTAACTATTTGATATTTATCTCGGTGTTTGGGGTTTGCAGACATATTGTTTGATTGTTTTGAGATGGGGGGTGTTATTGGTCATCTTTCTCGTGTGCTTTTAACAGGTAAATGATTCCATCTTTATGGAAGATCCATTCAGTAGCTACAGAATTGGACAAACAATTGCTGCAAGGATCATTGCCAAGCCTAGTCATTCTGATACAGTGAAGGGCCAATTGTGGGAGCTGTCTATCAGACCAAAGATACTTACTGGTAGGATGGTGTGCTTTTGACGTGTTCTTTGGTTTCGGAGCTTTGGAGTGAAATATTTTACTTTTTTTTCTTTTTGCCCTTTTGGGCTGACCATTCCACTTCTATGGTTATAAAGCTTTGGGGAAGGTGAATTTTTGTGTGGATCCTATCCTTCCAGTTAACTGTCTCAAAAAGAGGGTGGTTAAGGTTATGATTAGTAGGGATTGAGTCATCCATGATGCCCAATTACTTAAGCTTTTTGGTCGAATGGTTCTTGAACAAAAATTTGATGAAGATCTTTCTCAGATTTGTTACTCTGGGCCCTAGTTAGTGCAAAATCAGTAGTTAGTGATGTGAGCACTGGTTACTGAAGCATGCTTAAATTTGTTCTTACTACTGAGCACTGGTTACTGAAGCATGCTTAAATTTGTTCTTACTCATCCTAACTACACTTTATGCAGTGAAAGAATTTGAACCTTTTTTTGATAATCAACTTTGCAGTCCAATTAGTTTAATGATATTGTATTAAAAGGGTTTATGATTTTGATGAGGCTTATCCTTTTTTGCCTTCTTATTGTTTTTTATTTCTCAGATATTCCTTGCAATCATTCTTTTCTTTTCCTTTTTATTTTTCTGCTACAGTTGCTGGTAAAGTTTCTGCCCCTGGGATCTAAAGATCCTGTTTATAATTGCAGATTCCAGTAATCTAGAGGATAATGAGAAACTTGAATATTCAGCTGGGCAATGTGTTAGTGGTTATGTGTATAAAGTAGACAGAGAGTGGGCTTGGTTAACAATTTCAAGACATGCAAAGGCACAGCTTTTTATTACTGACAGTTCATTTGAACCTGATGAACTTCATGATTTCCAAAAACGGTTTCATGTTGGTAAGGTTGTTAGCGGTTATGTTTTGAGCTATAACAAGGAGAAAGCACTGGTACGTTTGATTCTACATCCACCATCTCTTGATAGACAAGCTGGTATTGAATCAAGTATAGATGAAAAACATAAAATTGTTGTACGAGGTGATGCTATTGCTCATATTCAAGAAGGAAATGTTATAGGGGGCAGAATATCCAAAATACTTCCAGGTGTTGGTGGGTTGCTTGTGCAAATTAGTCCTAATATGCATGGTAGAGTTCATTTTACTGAGCTTCAAGATTCATGGGTGTCCAACCCATTATCCCAATATCATGAAGGGCAATTTGTGAAATGCAAAGTCTTGGAAATCAGCCGATCAGATAAGGGGACTTATCATATTGATCTTTCATTGCGATCATCTTTGACTGGCATGGTTGGTCAGAATTTCACACGTCTTTCCAAGTTTGAGTAAGTTGGAACTTTATTCTTTCTGGATATCCTATGTTTAGACCTTATTATGCTTATTTATGGAGGACTGAGTGATTTTCATAAAATGAGGAATAATTGAATTCACTGATAGATTTCTGTTGTTGTCCTAGTATCATGCTTTATCCAACTTAAAATTTAACATATTCCAATATTCATTGATAAAAGTTCTTTCTTGTTTAGGTTCTTTATTTATTGGAATGCACTTTGGTTAAATTTGTCAGAGAAGAAAAAGTGTTATGTTAGGATGAAAAGTTTGTGGAGCAGTTTGTATGGCCATTACTGTTGTGGTATTTGACCTCTATTGTTTGTGCATGCCTCTGTTCCACTCTCTGGTACTTTAGCTACTGTCCCTTGGTAGGTTGAACAATTTCTTCTACATCTTTTAGCAAATGAAATTTTTAGAATCTGGTGTCTCAATTCTGAGTTTACTAGCTTGTTACCAAAATACTGTGATTTTGCATTGTTCTTGAAAAGACTTGAGGATAATTCATCTCTATTTCACTTGCATGCTTTATATTTTAATTGTTAGAGCCTAATTTCTACACTCTTGAGTGTCTTAAGTACACTATCCTTGTTGATTCTCAGGGAGATTCCTAGTAGACATGCAAATAACATCGAGGAACTTCACGCTGACAAGGTTGTGCAGGTAACATAGAGGATTTATGTTCTATTTCTCTTATTATAGTTCCTCTGTTCATGCATCACTTGCATGGTTCTATACAGTCCAATACCTTATCAAATTTGATATCTTTACTTTTCTATCATTTATTCAGTTGAAACCATACTTGATCAGTTGCTTTGTTATAGCTATTTCGTACCTGGAATGTTACTTCTTATTTGTTCATATTCTAAATGACTTGGCACAGTTACATAGCAGTACTTAATGAAAAGTTGCTTAATTTTCTTTCAAGAAGTTCAGGCTAAAATTTACCATGAATTTATTTCGTGTGCAAACTTTGATTGTCAATTCTATTTGTTGAGTATGGCAGGGCTATGTTAAGAATGTCACTTCAAAAGGATGCTTTATTTTGCTTTCACGGAAGCTTGATGCAAAGATTCTCATATCAAATTTGTCTGATGGATTTGTTGAAAGTCCAGAAAAGGAGTTCCCAGTTGGGAAACTTGTACTGGGCAAGTATGTGTTGTTTTATCTTTCAATTCTTAATCAGTGATGATAGATCTGCCTTCCTGAGCAGTTCCATTGCAGGGTATTATCTGTTGAGCCTTTGTCAAAGCGAGTTGAAGTTACCTTGAAGTCTAGCACAAGCAGCAAAGTAAAATCTGAAAGCAACATGGATACTCTACATGTAGGAGATATAATAAATGGCAGGATTAAACGGGTGGAACCATACGGGTTGTTTATTGCAATTGATGACACAAACATGGTAGGGAGAGAGTTATTCATGAAAAATGTTCATATGTTGAGCACATCTGGTTTTCACAATTACTAACTGTTTCTGACTATTGCACACTTTGAAATATTCTTTTCATTTTGTCTGGCATTTTGTGAAGATTTCACGGTGTAATATTTTGTATGGAACTCTCTTCATTGTGTCCATGTGCATTTTATGCAAATATATTTACACATTGTCTTAATGTTGCTGTAACTTTGACTAATTCATTTAGTGTGATCTTGACTCCCTTTGCATAAGTTTATCTTATTGTCACATGTGCTTATTTATCTATTTATTCCCTTTTCCTAGGTTGGGCTGTGTCATGTGTCAGAGCTTTCGGATGATCGGATTCACAGCATTGAAAGTAAATACAGAGCAGGGGAGGGGGTTAGGGCGAAGATTTTGAAGGTAGGACTTCATCGGTGGAAACCTGTGTATGATATATGGCAGCTTTGAGTATTTTGAGTGACAAATTATGATTGCCTCCTTTGTTTTCCCTTTGTTGTGAACAGGACATGTCTACGCTCGATGATTTGATTTAAAAAATTGAACTTCATACTGAAATTTTCTTTATGAATATATTTTTAGGTGGATCGAGAAAGACACCGGATCTCTCTTCAGATGAAGAATATTAGAGAAGATAGCATTACAATTTTACCCTCAAAGGGAGAGTATGATGAAGCCGACAGTGAGAATGGGTCTAGTGGTGATGTATCAGAGCACTCAGATACCACCATTTGTGAGGTCCCAAGTTTGAATGTAGGATTTGAAACTGAAGAGCACTCACTACTTGCGGAAGCAGAATCAAGGGCTTCCATTCCTGCACTTGAGGTCAGTCTTGATGACTTGGACAACTCTAGTGTAGATGATGATGCAAGTCAAAATCAAAATCAAGATCAAATTGATGCGGCAGATGCAGCAGCAGAGAATAACATGAGAAAGGCAATGAAGAAAGGAAAGGAATACAGGTTTGTTTATCTGTTTAACCTGTTCTGTGTTCTTTGATGGTTTGATATGTGAATGCCTTGCGATACTCCATTTTCCTCATTTTGTCATTTAAACATGGAATCCCTGAGCAGGGAAAGAGAAATTAGAGCTGCTGAAGAAAGAATGCTGGCAAACGATATACCAAGAACTGCTGATGAATTTGAGAAATTGGTTCGGAACTCTCCTAATAGCAGTTTTGTTTGGATAAAGTACATGGCCTTCATGCTCTCGTTGGCTGACATTGAGAAAGCTCGCTCCATAGCCGAAAGGTTTCACATCATATAATATTACTATCTAAATTTATATTATCCTTTTAACCAGTAGTCAATTATTGAGTAAATATTCTAATTAGTAATCTTTCCTGAAATATACATGAAATTGCCAACTGCTGCTTTCTGTTTCTTCAAGGGCCCTGAGAACGATAAACATACGTGAAGAAAATGAGAAGCTAAATGTCTGGCTGGCTTACTTCAATTTCGAAAATCAATATGGAAGTCCACCGGAGGTAACTTATCATAAGAATTTTCTTACTGATCTGTGAAGAACAAGCTGATAACTAGGACTTTTCTGCAGGAAGCTGTTAAAAAGATATTTCAAAGAGCATTGCAATATTGTGATCCAAAGAAGGTCCATCTGGCACTCTTGGGAATGTACGAAAGAACAGAGCAACACAGGTTAGCTGATGAGCTTCTTGACAAAATGGTGAAGAAGTTCAAGCATTCTTGCAAGGTATCATATGGTTTCCTATTGTGTAGTGTAGTGATCTATTGATTTGGTCCATTACAATTGTTATGAGTTTTTCTCGGCATCCAGGTCTGGCTACATCGGATACAGAGGCTTTTGAAGCAAGGGCAAGAAGGAGTTCATTATGTTGTGCAACGTGCCATATTATGCCTTCCACGTCATAAACATATCAAATTCATCTCACAGACAGCTATACTTGAGTTCAAATGTGGGGTTCCAGACAGGGGGCGATCCATGTTTGAAGGAATTCTACGGGAGTATCCAAAGAGAACTGATTTGTGGAGCATTTATCTGGATCAGGTATGGTTTACTTAATATTGTCCATCATGTTTTATCCCACTGTGAACTAAGCTCCATTTTCTATGTGGACAGGAGATTAGACTTGGAGATGTGGACGTCATTAGGACACTGTTTGAGAGGGCAACAAGTCTCAGCCTCCCAACCAAAAAGATGAAAGTACGAAAGTTTCCATTTGCTTATTAAATCTTGCTTCTCCTATTTCCGTTAGTCTCATGCTTTCATCATCTAAAATCGCAGTTTTTATTCAAGAAATATCTGGAATATGAAAAATCTCTTGGTGATGTTGAGCACATTGAGGCTGTGAAACGAAAGGCTATGGAATATGTTGAGAATACAATGACTGGATAGGTTGATTGTTGGTCTTTCGCCTGACCATTATGTCACCTGTGCAGTGTAACATTTGATTGAATATGTTGTTCATATTGTAATGACCAAGTTGAAACATCCAGCTGGGTGGGAAACCCTCTGAGGCCTCCCTAGTCCTCGACTTCAACCAACTTTAATTTATAGTCATTTCGATGTATAAATATAATGCAACGCTCTTATCTTGTAATATATTGTGTTTATACATATGCCCGATTTCGCTATTTCCTACATCTTCTGGCGTTTTAGTATAGTTTTATTCCTTTTAACTACTCAACGCAAGAAAGTTATCTATCATATTCATAACTTTGTTCATTGCATTCTGACTGTCGCATTACTGATTTAGGAAAACGTGATATTTGAAACTGTCATTATTGCCATCATTCTAAAAATGTAAGTTTGGAGTAAAATATATTAAAACTTTTTCACCTAAGTTTGTTGAATTTTTAGTTTAAAGATTGATATAATCAACTTTGTTGAAGTAAATCCCAAGATCTAATGTGTTAAGGAAAGGACATGCTATGGTCAGCTATTATTGATTAATGAGAAGTACATAATTTGAAATTAAAATATTAAAGTATCACATTCTGTTTGGTTCAAGAAATAGAATAGATTAGGAATACAATAATTATTCTTATAAATAGAAAAAAAACGAGGAATAAAATAAAATGGGTGTTATTTTGTTTGGTTCAAGAAATGAAATAGATAAATAATATATATGCCAATATTTAGTTTGAAAATATAAACTTGAAATGACAAAAAAATAACTAACAAAAAGACCAAAATATTATTATTATTATTATTATTAATTTTCTTCTTATTATTAGTATTATTAAATTTTCTATTATTATTATTGTTGTTGTTGTTGTTGTTATTATTATTGTTATTATTCTTATTACTATTATTATAAATTTTTTACTTATTATTATACTACTGAGTTTTATGGTCCAACTGGACCAGAAGCTTCACAAGCTCAAACTTTTACTTTTCTAGCTAGAGACCAACGTCTTGGGGCTAACAAGAGATCCG
>JANIJF010000005.1:64713283-64723434 GCA_024520955.1 Erythroxylum bequaertii
CAATTCTAATATTACTGGATTTGTTCCAAACAGTGTAATTGAATTCAATTCTAATATTACTAGATTTGTTCCAAACAGTGTAAATTGAATTCAATCCCAACTTTATTAATGTAATTGAATTCAATTCATTAATGAATTCAATTCGAAGGTTTCCAAACATCCCGTCAAATATAATCTAAGAATTCCTTTCTTGATCATAATATCTCAGTTATTCAAATATAATCTAAGAATTCCTTTCTTGATCAGAATAATACACTAAGAGAATTGTTAGGGTTCCTTTTTACCTATGATAAAGATAATGTATAAAAAATTTCCGTTCACTTGAAAAGGAAGATACATGTACAAAAGGCTTCTTTTTGTTTATTGAAAAAAATAATAGTGAATTGATAAATAGAGTTTCATGAGTTTTCTGTTGTTTAAATTTAAAAAAAAAAGGACTATTAGATATGCACACGTACACGCACATGCACACATAATGAAACTCTCTTAAAAGCTTCACAGAAGTTCTACTTGTACCAAATATTCTTTTCATAACTTAATTCTAGTGTATATATATGTACCCAAACTACTTCAAATGATTGTTAAACACACAAATTAGCTATTATAATGGCTAGTTTATGGGATTATTCGATCTCTTATCATTAGCTAGTTAATGGAAATTTGGCTAGGGTATCTACTATTGGAAAATTGGGGCAAGATCTGCTTTAGCATGCAGCGGAATAAACATAAAACTTTTAAAAGCCTAGATCACTTAGGCTATGTTTGGTTGAGGGTTTAGTAATGAAATGAAATAAAATATAGTATTATTTTATTATTTGAGATGAGGGTTTATAATGGAATGAAATATAATAGGATGGAAGGGGAGGGTTTCACATTACATCTCATTCCATCCTAAACAGTAAAAATGAATTACCTCCAATTTGAGAGGTTTAAGATAAAGTGTAAAATGATAAATATATACTACCTAATATACCTTCAATAATTTTTTATAATACAAATTATACACTCAACCATATTAACATATGTTTCGTTCTATCAAGGGTAGAATAGTCATTCATTCATTGTTATGCATAAATTCCATTCCATTCCATCCATTATTTAAACATCATTTCACTATATTACATTATGAACCCTTTTATCCCTCCCAAAAAATAATTTTCTAATTTTACATCCATTTATGTTCCATTCCATTATAAACCATTCCAATCCATTAAAAACCTTATGTCCAACCAAACATAGCCTTAAAATTTTATAATGCTCATATCGATGCACCGATTAACTTTGGATATCATTGTGCGTTAATTGTTAGAATACGATCACCAACACGCTCCTGCTAGTACTTATGCATCTCGTTATATTCAAAATTTGAACTTAAAAAGATAAGATTGAGAGGTAGAATAGAGGGAAGCAAAAGGAAAACATCAACGTTGGGTTTGGTTACGTCTCCGTCGGTAAAGACAGATAACAAAACACAAAAATCTTGTGCCTCGCAGTGTTTGGTTGCTGACTCAACTTATTTTTATTGTGACTCCATATCACAAAAACATAATTTTTTTGTTCCTTCCAAAACCGTGGGACAAGATTTCTTGTCCCTGTGACAGAAACAAAACACATAAGCAACATCCAGAAATACCCCTCCCCCACGACGCCGTATGATTATGGTTATGGTTATGATTATGATTATTATGATTATGATTATGATGATGATGATGATGATGATGATTATTATTATTATTATTACTATTATTATTATTATGATGATGATGATGATTCTTCTTCTTCTTCTCATCATCATCATCATCATCATTATTACTATTACTATTACTATTACTATTATTGTTATTGTTATTATTACTCACATTATTAATATTATTATTCTTAATTTTATCCTTTTTCTTCATCTTTTTATTATTATTATAAAATATTAGTTGATAATTAATTTGTGATGTGGATGCTTACATATTATGGACAAAAAAGATTATGTTAGCCAAATTGTGCAATTAATACTTTCCATCATAAAGGAAAATTAAAATTATGTTACTCTTTTTTAAATTCCTTATTTATAAATACAATTAAATTACTAATACAAATCATTCATTTTAAAATAATCAATGAATTACATATTTTCAATCATATTATACTATAGGGGTACTTTAGTCATTAACACTATTTTTTATGTTCTGACAACTGCAACCAAACACATTTCTGTCCTCGAAACGAACACAGTTTTATTTGTTTTGTCCATCATAACCAAACACCTCACTGTCTTTAATTTTTATTCTGTTCTATCTCCAAATTTTTGTTTTGTTACGTCTCAGCATATGGATCACAGTAACCATACGCAACGTTAGTAAACAAAGGGGCAGAACAGATGAACACATCTCTATTAGAAATAACAAGGGCAATATTAAAAGTTACAGGCCTTCTTCTGGGAATAAGTAGTCAATATTTTCTATTGTATAGTGAATCATGTTTGATCAACTGCAATTAAGTTAAAGAAACTAAAGAAGAAGTGTATAGAAGGAGATGAATTGGTCCAACCTCCATATATTTGAAAATCCTATATACATGATGTATAATGCTAAATAAACCATAAAGATATATACAAAAAAAAGTTGAGAGACTATGATACATGTGGAAAAGAAATTTCAATAAAATAATTATTTTAAAGCAACGTTAAAGATGTTTATGAATTAGTTGAGTCTGGAACTTCAAAAATTAATCGATCAGATCACATAAAAGGACCACTAACTCAAAATATATAATGAAGGGTAATATAGCATAATAGTTTTCAACAAAAGATAGGGTTCCATTAACTCTATAAGAAGCACTTAATAATCTAGATGCCTCTTAGTGAATGAAAATAATGCAAAAAGAAATTAAAGCTTTTCGTAAAAGCAAAACTTGAAAACTTGTTCCATTACCATAGGGACAGAAATCAATTGGTAATAAATAGGTCTTTAAAATCAATAAAATGGTGATGATAAGTGGAGTAAGATTGGTGGTGAAAGGATATGCTCAAAAAAAAGGAATTGAATTTAATGAAATATTTTCCCATACGGTTTGACATACTACAATCAAAGTAATCCTGACAATAAGTGATGTGCTTGACTTACATCTAAAATAGTTAGATGTAAAATTTTCTTTTCTTTATAGAGATCTTTGATTCTTGGAAGGCATACAAAATGGGGAGTGAATTGTGTGTGTTTACTTTTTTATTTCTAAATGAATGAATGGTTATAATAAATTCATATATGATAACCACAAAAACCACTATAATAAATAATATAGAGTAAGGAAGAGTCAATTTTGATTTGTAATGATTTAGCTAAATAAGCTTAGCCTACGTCTGCTTCCCAATCTCCACTTGAAAATTCACTATCTTCTTCTTTCATCAGGTGAAGAACATCTCTTCATACAACACCTTCTTTTGTAGTGATGAAGAGAAATCTTTACAATCATCCTGTTATGTCATAAGTAAAGGGTAGCCACTTACAATTATTGTTCAAATTCAAAAAGAACCCTTACAAAGTGTATTATACGTAATATATAACTCAAAAACTCATTTTGCTTATACTAATGGATAACAGCTCAATAGGTGTTATGTAATACAAATATGCATTTTCTAGCCTCTCAAGACTCTTATCAACTCTTTATTATGCCCAACCTACTTCATATAACTTATGTGTGATCAATTTATACTCAAAACCATGTAAAATAGTTGTTAGAAGCAAAAACTAATCATGCCAACATTTGGTAACAGTAGCACTGGTCTAGCATTCTATATATAAGTCAAACATTCTAGTACATTAGTTGACTAATGTACCACATTGGTTGAACAAAGTGATCATAAACTCACAATACATATTTTTGAAAGACATCTATTGACCACACTTCTATATTGATCGACTATCCTATCATACTGGTCAACTACAGTGCCACATCGACCAACTAATCTATCCAAAATCTTAAAATTGGTCAATCAAATGACCACAATCAAACTTCCTAAAAGAAGTTTTTTTTAACTTAAATTCTTTCAAAGATCAAAATATATTCTCACAACAAAAACTTGATTTCAAACCATGTTAAAACTTCTCTAAAAGCTTGTTTAAAGATCAAAATAAACTTTCTCTTGATTATGCCAATGTGCAAATGATCATACAATGATTGAGCATCTAATTTATTGAAATAACCAAAATAAGATTACGAGAAGGATTATAATAATTTGTGTAAGTTTTGATATGCTTGATTCCTCCTCGTTCTTGATTCTTCACTTAAATTGCATATGTCCTTTATATTACTCATTTTTTTCATTCTTTGATTGCTTAATTGATTAAATTAACCCTTTTACTTATTTTATTCTTCCATTGAACTTGATCTTTAACATTTAACTTAATAATATCTCTAAACAATAAAAAATATTAGCAGTAACATATTCTTTATCATTAAAATTATAAATTAGAACTTTAGATATTAAAGATTAAATTTATATGCTCCAGCAAAAGGGTTTTGAAGAAGAAAAAAAAGATAACTTGAACATATCTCCATATGGCCTTTGAGCAGATGTTGAGAAGTTGGTCTAAGAGATCTCATTTCTTCATCATAAGCCTCAGACACAAAAGACATAATAAAGTCACTTGCACATGTTTTTATTAAGTTTGGTGATAATACTTTCATTATCTTTCTATTGTAT
The DNA here is from genome assembly GCA_024520955.1 of Erythroxylum bequaertii. Lineage (NCBI taxonomy): Eukaryota > Viridiplantae > Streptophyta > Magnoliopsida > Malpighiales > Erythroxylaceae > Erythroxylum > Erythroxylum bequaertii. The sequence continues at coordinate 64,717,977 of JANIJF010000005.1, forward strand.
ATAGAAAACATGTTGGTTGTAAATTGTAACAAAGATTGCATTAAAGAATTAAAACTATAGTTGGTTAGAGAATTTGAAATGAAAAGTTTAGGATCAAATATGATAAATGCTCAAGTTAGACCAAGTAATGACCAAAAAAGCATATGACCTAAGCTTGAGAAGACCACTTAAAATATTTGGTCAAACAAGTAGGTTGTTTGAGCTTTTTGGGCTAAGCTTAAGGTTAATCCCTCGTACCTAAGCTCAATTGAATTTCAATCAAATTGTATATAACTAGTTGACTTCAGCGTGATCAAGTTTTACCTTATCTACTTGAGACCAACATACAAGATTCTATAAATACAAGTTTATAGAAGATGAAATAGAGAAGATATTTGACTTTTGTAGAAAAATTATCTCGAAGTCAAAATTTTACCTCTCTTCCTATTAATTTAGACTATAATATGTTATTAAAGAAAATATAATAACAAATCAATATAATTATAATAACAAATCACCAAAATTTAGAAAACGGTTATAAATTCCGACTGCAAGTTACTAAACACCTAGATTCTACTTTCTTCTTCTTTGTTTGAAATCTCTCTTCTTTGCTTTCGGATCTTTCAATAAAAGCATGGATATTCTGATCTTTATTTTGAATTAGTAAATGCTAATTTTTTAATTATACTAGATATGGATATGAATAATGATATGGATGTCTCATGCAGGTCTTATTAGGAGTAATTGAAGATAGGGCAGTTAGATGCATGCCATTTTGTTTTTTACATGTTAAGAGATTACTTATGTATCTCTTGCTTGTACATAACTTTTTTATTTTTTATAAAGTTCTGATTTACCAACAAAAAAAGATATAGATAACAACTTTTAATCTATGGATATTATTATTGTATATTCATATCGCAATACCCTACCCAAAATCAAACCCTTGCCATTCCCGTCAACACGTAAACACAACGACGTTTAAATAATGTCAGAATTGTACAAGTTTCTGATTGCACTTATAAATATGTCCAACAGGGTATTAATTGACAAGTTCAAAAACTATAGTCGTCTCACACATTAAAGACGGTAACAATACGAAAATGAATTATAAGCTGGCACGTTCTCGACGATTACACTCTACAAACATTAGTTAACTAATACTTACAATTACAACTTTTCTCCAACCCTTTGTTGTTAAGACCAATAAAACCAGGAAGTCGAGTGAAATACAAAAAGAAAGTAACGCAAGCATAAGTTCTTTTGGGTTTTGAGAGACCCTAAGATCCAATTCCCCCACATTGTGTTGAAGACACCAAGTCGCAGGTAAGGGGGGGGGCACCACCAGGCTCCCTAATTACTCTTCAAAACTAAACGAGCGCCTATACAAGAACCAATATGTAATTTGCTCCTCCAAGGCCCATTTGGGCAACGCATAGATCATGAGTTCTGACAAAGTCATAAACATCAATGAAAACTACGACGTAGTTATATAGGAAGAACAACATACGTAAGGTTACATGGTACATACTGTGACCTTTAATAATTCAACACATAAGAGTCCGTTCAGCTGCATTGCATGGAAGATCATAATATGTGAACTTTTGCTGTTTTGTTGACTCCGCGTTCTTCAAAATTGTTATCATGGAAATCGATTTGCAACGACCTTGTCAATTTGGCTTTAAGGGTTAGGTATAGGGCCTATTGTCACTCATTACACAGGTAAAATGGCAGTAAGAGAAAATATAAGCACCTTCACCCTTGGATTGAGGGGTACCTGGTTTCAAAATTTTCTACTCCTCACAAGGCGATCGGCATTTGTCTGATGAAGGTGCACTTAATTGAGGGCATAGTGAACCCGTTCAAGGAGCTGTACAACCTGATTTACAGGAAGAGGCAAAGAAGAATTTGATTTTGGAGATGCTTTTACTTTGTCAGAGCTAAGAGGTAAAGATAATATTGCCTCTTGCTGTACACTTGTTAACTCCAAGAACTGCGCGAGCAAGTCACCATCGAGTACTTTAGGCACTGCAACCTGCCAACCAAAGAAGAAGCAGGAAAACTTTAGAAAGACAGGAAAGAAAAAAGAAAGTGTGGAGATTTGCTTTGTCGAACCAAAACTATTGTATCCTAATATTCTTATCAATCTTGTGGCATAAGATAAAATGGGGCAATCACTGAGCAAATTTGGAGCATTCAACTCAATTTGCAGCGGTAAGGGTCAAATATTGCAGTAAAATTAAGAATTGGCTATCATTTCTAACTGATCCCACACTTAAAAATATCATAATTACAACTCCAGCAGGATAAAGTGTCTTTAGAAATATCTTGCAAGCGGTTTTAATTTTCCATAATGCTAAAGCTCAACTAAGCAAGCGGTTTTAATTTTGCATATGTACTAGGTTCAACCTAAGTGACATTGACAGGCAAAGGGAACACACCGAAGCCCATAAATAGAATAATAGCACGTTTCTCTTTCTAATATATCATTTCAATCTAATGGCAATATGTGAAACGGATGCATATTTTCTTACCAGATTCTCACGGCTACGGAACTCACTGTGATCATTTCCCAAGATAGGAGCAGTCAAAGGATGAAGGGCAAGTCTAGCTTGCACAGCTTCTAGGAGTAAATTTTCATCCCTGTAAAGAAAAATCAAAGATGAACCCATTGGAAAAGTTAAACATCGAACACGTACATAGTTACAAGGAACTCAGTTTAGTATTATATAATCTTTTTGCATCTGAATAGCTGTAAGAAAAACTGAATCTACAGTGTGTATGGATATAACGTGTGCACACAATGTGTGCTTTCCTTCAATTTTGCTTCATAATTCATATCACATCATTCTTCACATCCCAAAGCTCTACGAAAGAAATTAATGTCAGGTTATTACAAATAGAATTCTGACTCGAGGTTCAGTTGAAGATCAATGGCATTCAGAAATCTAGCTGTAGGGTAGATATGCAAATCAATGAATTCATCTTTCAATGGTTTGGAGGATTTGGAATGCATCATTCCAACTTTACAGCAGTTGAACTATCTAGAAGAACAGTCTTTGAAAAATTTTATCGCACAATATTTCGTGACTATCAATTTACATGCAAGCAGGTGGGTCAATCAGGGGACACTTTTGGAAACAAAGATAGCTCCCAAATCTATAAATCCGTGGATCTCAATTAAGAATTAGAGACCTCTGAATATTATCTGACCATCAGAAGTCCACAATTGATCCCTGTAGATGTAACGCTTAGCGCAAGGTTCACCAGGACTTAAGTTGTCAGCTTAAGGAGCTCCAGATATTCAAGAGAGACTACGCAACTCTAAAGAACCAGAAGAGGCCCCAGGGAAAATAGTGAAAGAACACACACCTCCTCTTCCTCAACAAAATATTCTTGTCACTACTCAAAAAGTGGAAAGTGGTCACATAGTTTCTTATTGTGCAGCAACAGAAGAACTTTTATCCTCAATAAGACATCCCAAGGGAATTTCAATTGGAAAATAACAGGTTCCATTTTAAAGGATAAAAGTAGGAATATATGATCTTTCAACAATCCTATTACAGGATGGCTAATCCCAGATGCAGACCAACAAATTTTCACTTCAAGGAATCTCCGCAAGGATTCCAAACTTTTTATGGACTCAGCCCAGCAAGAAAGAGAAAAGATTTTAATTCACTGAAGAAATCTCTCTTATTGGTAAAAAGTGACTTCTTTTGGTTTTCTGGGAGATGCAAACTACATGGAAACCAATTCACAATGTTTAGATTGTTGATTTCAGTTTGTCTAGCAGGGTGCATATATTTCATGCTAAGTTGACAAACAACACTACCAAGAACTAGCAGTATGCTTGAAGAAAACAGAAACTACATCCTCCATAAAAGAAATAGATAGATAACTTACCTGGATAAAGGAATAAATATTACTATACTTCCTATAAGTGTACTAGCCATGATAGTATTGTTTGAAGCATCGATATTTGTAATTGCACTATCACATTTCATCAACATGTCATCGGCTGGAAGCCTATAAGAGAATGAACCCTACAAAAGTAAACAAGTAGCAGAGGACTGTTAAAATCAAAATCTAAAAAGAAATAACCATCTCCCTCATGTCAGAATAATCATCACACTAAAAAGAAGATAGCTAGCAACCTATCTAATCAAAACATTTTAAGTAAAAGCAAACAATGAATAGACAAAAATAGATTAAAATAACTAACTAAAATACAAAGTGCACCAAACTTTTTGGATATCCCTTAACACCAAACAGAGGAGACAATCTGGAAGTCATTGTTTTATCATTACTGTAATCTTTTAGCAATCCATTGAAAATATGAGAAAAAATACACTTTCAGAGTGTAACAACAATGTAGATTGCAACTAAGGCTAACCAAAATAATTGTGAATGACCAGTGTTGCCATGAAGGGTACAAGAAAAGCATATTAAGGACAATTGATTGTGCATGGAGGATCTGAAAGTCAATGCCTTAGGTTATTGCTGAAGATTATGCAGATTCACCAAATAATGAATATTGTGTCTGTAAGAATATCAGGGGACACAATGGAATAATATCGTGGGTATCCTATAAACACTATATGTCTACATATAGGAATATTCCATTATCCTATAGTAAAATGTTATATTTATGATGTACTACCCTATTATATAATGTTATAATTCTTACTATTAGAAAAAGAGTAACAGATGAACTAAACATAGTTACTATATTTGAGTACTCTCGTGATTTTTGGATCCGTGAATACTTTCACTTGGTATTAGAGCTCAAGTTCCAATCCTAAAACTCAAACCTCGGTTTCTCCCCCTAATTCAAAACCCTAACCTAGTTTCTAACAGCTGATACTGTAACCATTTTCCGGATTTTATGCTACTGGAATCACCACCTACCTCTTATATTCTTTCTTCTTTCTTCCTTGCAATGTTGCTGGAATCTAACGGCAGTGCCTCTCTTCTGCTCCCCCTAGTACTAAAATCTATCATCAGGCGTCTATTCTATCTCTATTTCCCTTTCAGCTGAAAAAGAAAAAGAAATCCGACAATATTGTTTGAATGGTTTCCAGTTCTTCTACATCCGACATTTAACATTAAAATATAAATATTCTATATCTTGGAGATTCAGTATGTAATACCATAACAGTAATTAAAAATAATATTATATGTATTCCTTTCAGTATTCCATAAGAATATTATAAGATATTTCATTGTCCTACTAGAAATAAATGTGCTAAACTTGGTTAATAGCACTCTTTGAATACTTTTGTGGTCTTTGCATTTGCAAATGTAAATTCTACAATGGAACCAGGTTAAACCTTGTTTAAATCTTATGCATCTTTACCCCTTCGTCCCAGGAATTAGAACGAGTCCGGATCGGGCTCACTCGCACGAACCCTTTCTTGCCTCGCTTCTTCCCGATTTTGGAACTCAAAGGGAGTTGCCTACCAAGAAGTTTATGATAATT
>JANIJF010000005.1:64725494-64738257 GCA_024520955.1 Erythroxylum bequaertii
TCCAGCCATATTCCAACTCAATCAATCCCCCTTGTTGTGCCTCTGATATTTCTTTCCAATAAAGGAATCCATAACATTTCTCCTTTACGTTTACTTTTTACATTATAGTAGAGTCACCTTCATACTTACGAACCTGAACTAGGAATAAAACTCGTTAACAAACAACTAGAAAATTGATTTTGCCTGTAATGATCCAGCAACTGCTACTTTGAAAGCCTTGTGAAAGACAATGGATGTATGGTTTTTAAAAGTTTAAATATCAACTCCCTGAATTAATATTTCTATTAACTATACTTCACGAGTTCAAAAGCATCTATAGGCGTCCACCAATACCCAGTACTAGTAAGATTTTTACACCAATCATATCATCAACAGACTAGATGTTAGCCATCTTCTAATATAACTTATCTGCCTAACTGTTATTCAGAAAGGAAAGGACAAACTGGTAAGTTCATGCACAACCAAGCCTTTAAACACAAATGACCTTAATCTAAAGGAATGGCTTGATTTATCAATGACAACAGAACATCTCTTAGAAGTTAGAAAGATGATCAGTTCAATGACTTGGCAATAACTATATGATTTGAAGTTTTGCATTCATATATAGCTTCAATTAAATAGGGCCCTAAACAACATGTGACTGGAACATTACCTTTCCAATGCTCATAGCTATCTCACCCATGTAATAAGCACAGCTCAATGTCAAGTTGCATTCTGGACTGGCATTACCTAGAGCAAAGAAAGACAAGATATTAAGTACATAAATATGAACTCCCCAGTTACACCAAGCATTCAAGAGTAATAATCAGACAAATAAGCTAGACAACTTATTTAGCTTCAACCAATAGTATAAGTTTTATAACTAACGACTGCTCCTTATGATGCAAATGCCCCAAAGCTGAGGTTCCTCTAGAGCAAACTACGCAAAGAAATAGGACCCTGGTCAAAATGCAAACATTTGCAAGGTAGAGTTTGAAGTATTCCAAAACTTTGGCACTGCACATTCCCTTGATCCAGTTAAGGTGAAATGAATATAGAATAATTATAGAACTAGTTCTCCCTTTAGACTAAAATTAAAGATGGCACTCACATCCTACCGTAGAGGTTGAATACTGCTATAAACATTAATAGTTACCTTCTAAACGATCCAAAGATGACAAGACAGCAATGCTTCCCTTACGATCTGAAACAACTGCTGTGTCAACGTCCATAAGGACACAATCTGCAACTAACCTCTGAGTAGGGTCACAATAAAGCTGCTCCAGTTTTTTCGAATCCTAGCAATGGAAAAATGAGAAAATAAAAGGAACAAATCACTTCTGCAACAGTAAAATGAAACCCAGACAAGAATAAGCACAAGCAACCATCTACTGTATAATCTCAGAAACTGAAAGGGAAATGCCTTTCACCAACCTCGTGATAAGAATAGAAAAGGATCCCATCACGACAATCACCAACAGCAATCCTAGTCAAATGGGTAGTCAATGACACTATCATGAAGCGTGTCCTCCCCACAGCAAGCCTTCTCACTCTATTGGGATTATCATTTGGAAAACCGCATACATAGAACTAAAAAAGAAGATTGATATCTTTACTCAGTAAATAACGCAGACAAGCAACAGATAACCTTACTTCCAAAGACCATAAGATGTTCACTTACAGCATTACCAGCAGATACCAAGAAATATTGATCAAGGTATGGACAGATAGCGAGTACCATTCCAGGATATGTAATTACATAAGACACACGAAGCTGCCATGACTCGTTCTCTTCAAGTTTGCTTCCATCACAGCTATTATTATCTGGGCTACTGCAAACACTACTACTTGATAGCTGTTCCGCAGCACAACCAACTTCACAAAATGGTGAAGTTCTTTGAGAAGATGACCCTGCCTTTGAACAGACTGTCATCGATCCACTATCTGAATTTTGAGCAGGTGAAAGGCGGAGAACTAATAAACGACCCTTGGTGCTGTTGGAGAAATAGGAAATGAGGGTTGTAACTAAGGAAGGCAACTAAAATGCTCATATATAACTATCATGAAGTAATGGAACAGCAAGAATGACACAGATTATATACCTCTCAGCTTCGCCACTATGCATAATAGCTGGACCAGAGGACAGGCTAGTTCCAACCACTAGAACTTGCTCATTTCCAGCCCTCACCAACTCCATGGATTTTCCTGTTTCTCCAACATCAAACTTGTAAGATGACACTAGTGAGCCACTGATGGGATCAACACAACATATATCTGACAAAAATGTGTCACCGTCACTGTCCCCGTCACTGTTAAGGTCAGTCCGCATCACAAGTAACAATTTGCTATCACTATGATAAAGGACCTTTCGCGGGGTACCTCCAAGATGAAATTTCTGCACATTGAGTCTCTTACTATGCACCATCTCAACCTGAGGCATAATAATAAAATTCATAATGTCAACCAAATCACACAGATAGTTAAAAGGACTTCTACTTCAAATATGAAATATGGTGGAGTACTTGAAACGTTCATAGAAGTACCAGTTCAAAATTGCTCTCACTCTAATAATAAATGATGGCTCCCAGAAACTAAATGGGAAGATATAAGCAATAGAAATAGAAAACCTAGGATGGTCCATTTTAACTGTTCTGTAACTTAACAAGGGACATCAAGAGCAATCAATCAAATTATCACTCCAATATTTCAATTTGGTCCATTCACCATCAGAGATATTCAGAATGCTGATTTGAAAACCCAGCAGAACACTACAAGTGATTAGAAGCTAATATCAATCTTTTTCTGAACTTTGAAAGCGGGAATTAATTCAAAATTGTAGAACTATTAAAATTCCTTTCCAATAGGTCTTTAGTTTGTTTTTAATCTTATCTTATAAGCCAGATTTGTTGGCTGAAATCTCTATTTAACAGTTATTTTTTTTTTTTTTTACCTATAAGGCAACCAAGTTCATTATTCCGATGGCATAATAAAACTTGAGTGTTACTATTCTTTTATCTTATCTTATATATGTTCATCTTCTATTTTTTTAAAAAACTTCAACATGGTATCAAAACTCTCAAAGATCTTGAGGGACCTATGAGTGATTAATGCTTTAGAAGCTCAAGAGCAAAGAAGGGCAATGAGAAACCAAGAAAGTGAAAAGATGGTGGAGGGAGCCTATCTAGCAAATATCATTCAATACCATGCCAATAGTGCATGCAGATGATCCAAATAAAAGGGACCTCCACACCCCACCAAACTTTCATTTAAACCAAATGACCACTTCAGGGAAGATCCATGAGAGGATTCTTTATTAATTAGATTTTTTTGCACAGATCTATAGCTATATCTATAAATACAAATTCAAACTATTAGAAACTAATAAAGAGTAAATGCTTTCATTTTCCACATAGGACTAGAAAAACATGTAGAATATTGATCAATTAAATACAATGCATTACATTGTTTTAGTACATGCAATTAAATATTTTCTTTAAATGATAGTTTAGAGAGGGCTTTTATAACATTAAACATTATAATTTTAGATTCTAAACTTATAAGTTTCTCAGATTTTATTAGTTCTTAAAAGGTTTTTCACATCTTAACTTATGTTATATTTTTCAAAAGAATCATATAAGAAAATTGAAGGGCTTACAATAGTGATGGATTAGCCAATTAACTACAGTATTTACCTTTTTCAATATCAAGACAATGAACATTTAACAGTGTACAAAACATCAATTTTCCAAGAGTTAAGTTCTTTCATTATAATAAAATAGTAATGACATAATATTTCTGAAAGCTTGAATATGTTGCTATACAATTAAAAAATGCCTAGTTTATATGTTACTTTTTATTTACTACTTTCTATTTAATTGATTTATTATATGTTACTTTTTATATATAGATATCAACATCTAATTAATTAAACACTAAGAATAAATTAGGTTAAACTTTATTTAAATAAAATATTCACAAAAAGTACAGGTTTGCAATTAGCTAAGTTATAAAGCTTGACAAAAGATTGTTTTCAAACAAAAGTACAAGTTCCCATGAAGAATGAATCTACCAAAAGGTTCTTACCAGATATAGACTGCTTTCTGCAACAAACAAAATTCCCTTGGGGCATTCACCAGAGCATACAGGTGTTGCATGTGTGGAAGGCTGAAATGCTATTGAAGAATAAGAGAGACCATGTCTTGCAGTGTGCAATAACCATGGCCTATCACTAAGAGCAATCATATCCGCATCAAGTTGATCACTTAGTGGAACAAGGAAAACAGGAGTAATGCCGATACGGCGAGTTGCAATCAGTTGTAAATTAACAGGTTCATCATCCATTTCCTTTTCTGCATCTCTGTTTGACATGGCAGCATTAGGATTTACAGCACATGAACCAATAGAACATCCATGACTAGGTGTTTCTAATGTCGAGGGGGTATAGGTAGCAGGCCACTCAAATCTTAGCAGCATTCCATTCCTCAAACCAGAAAGAACGTAAAGCCGATCGACCAGTACAAGTCTTACATCCTGAGGAATGCAACCACTAACAGCAGTTCCCATTGTATTTGTTAAAGAAATTGTCCCAAATGCAAGAACCCTTAAGCCTGAATCGGGCACAAATGACAGAATTTCCACTGATGGCTTGTGTGTACCAATAATAAAGGTATTGCTCATGCCAACTCCAATTGGTAGGGCAGCTGCACGGTCCTCATCCAAAGAATTGATTGAATAGTCCCTTTGCTCAAAATGCTGTTGGGGTATGGATATACAAGATAACTCACACAGCAATTTCAAATGTTGCATTTCAAATATTTGATAATGATATGCTGAAAGTTTTCGGACCCCAAGGACATACAAAATGCATGGATTAGAAGTTGAGACAACAATAAACTTCTGTCCAACTGCTCCCAAACTGATACTTAAATTATTTGGAAACCACGATGAACAAACTGGAGATGACAGAGGTAGGCCTTCAATATGAGCAACCTTGGTTGGCAAACAAACTCGAACTGCAGATTGATAAATTTGGACTAGCAAACCATCATCCACAAGACCACATGCCAAAGTGCATACGTCAGGCTTGAAACCAACTGAATCAGTCACATCAGTAAAGCTAACACCAACTGATAGTACCCTCGTCTCTTCAACAAAAGACAGCACGAGAAAAGAATGATATAAGTCATTTATAAGCATTCTAACTGTCCAAGCACCAGTAATCCCTTGATAAATAGGGGCGGTCTTCAATAGCCTTTCAACACTGATACCACTTCGAATGATCCTTAATGAGCCTTCAGGAGCCACCCCACAACAGGCAAACATTTGATCGCACTTTTCGTCATGGTAATCAACAACTGATATGTCCAAGATTGGTCCAACATTTTGTATAGGGCTTGTGTACAAAAGTCTTCCATTTTCCACTTTCAGAACAATTCCGTCTCCCATCTCAACAAGAGCAGCCAAGAATCCACCTTCAACCCACAAAATTTCCTTGCAAGGTAGACCTTTGTATAGGCAATCAGATACATTAACTTTGAGACCCTCAGCTTCAAAGCAAATCTCAATCATGAAAAATTCTCCCGTGTCCACACAAAAAATCATCTTTGGATTTTTAACACTATTTGGTTCCCAACTCCAGCAACATACATATTTGGCATCAGATTTCCCATTTCCATCTTCACCATCTACAGACATGGGATCATAATCCCCAAGTTCCAATAAAGCACGTGCGGCAACATTGAACAAACCATCATCATCATTATCATTAACTCTGCATGTATCTTCAATAAAATTTTGCTCCTCCACTACAGTTGGCATGAAATTTAAGCTTGTCCTATAGACGCAACGGGGATTCTCAGCATTTCTAAGATCCATTAAGAGAGCATCACCCACCCTGAACAGAAAGGCAAATCCGTTAGAATGAGGCACTTCAACAATGTTGTGTGCCAATGGTCCTCCTTCAACATATCGTGAAATAACATGTATAGCTTGTTCTCTAATGTTCCATTCCAGCAATATCAGTTCATTTAGCAGTGCTCCCCTCCTGTAGCAATAAAATATAATCACTGTGGTTAACTCGGCTAATAGCACGCAAAAAGGATAAGAGAAACTCAAGTGGCTGTTACTAAGCAATCAAAAATATTATTTGATGATCCACAAAGAGTAGCAAACATGATCAGCTGCCATACCTATTCTGAATAATGGCAAGTAAAGGATTATGCTCTTTACTTGGTTGATTGGAATCTATTGAGATAAAGCACATGCTCCATATTGTACCAGCGATAATAAGTCTTTGAATACTTCTGGCAATACTTGCATTCTGCATACTCCTGGAAACACTCGCATTTCCTTCATTGTCGGGAGGATAAAGTATTCTCTGAGATTATGGCAAAAACAACTGTTCATGTTCATCCACTTGGTTGTAGTGTCATTACAATTAAGTAGAATTTCTATTTTATGCTTTTTGTATATGCGTTCATAAAAAATCTTCCATAACATATGCAAAAGATATAGACATAAACCTCATCAATGATATCACTGCCACCAGATAGTGATAGGGAGAACAGAGCCAACCGATCCTCATATGCACTAGTAGCAATGAAACTTCCACTGCAAAAAACAAAAAAAAAACAAAGAAGAATGTAACAACCAAATTACAAATATATTAGACTATGCTTCTCGAATGGAGAATTAAAGGAGGGGCCAACACATTGCTCTATGAGACCAGAATAGCCAACCCAAGATTTTGCAACCTACAAAGATTGTCTGCTTAAAGGAAAGTTTATAAATGGTCTATTTCTTAATATGAATAGTAATCGGATCATGCTAAGCTCTACACTAGTATCTTTATCATCTAAGTACAAAGTATTCCATAACGCTATAAAATGGTAAAGGAGAGCAACTAACTATATGCTCTTCTATGTAACATTGACCCTTCATTGAAACTTTTTGCTTACCGAAGCACGCTTATTTAGTAATAAGATAAACGCTTCTTAAGCTAATGAAGGAGAACAGGATCATTTAGGGCACTATTATAATCAAAAGATTGCGTGTTTGAAGCAAATCAATCTCACAATTACCTCAATCAATCAAATCATCATAATCACAACTAATTTACTAGCAAAATGTGAAATATCATTCTTGCAAATATATGATATTGATACATTGGCACTCCTAACCCAAAGCTTAATTCTTACAAAATATATGAAAGCGCTATAAATGTCCATCAACAAGGCTGCATTTCCTCTTTAAGACATTCAAAATCCCCATCTTCTGCTCTGTAAGCTAAATCCTAACTTCTTAGAATCTTTGTATGATTTATTAATATTACATAATGTAACACACAACCCTTTCTTTCTTTTCATGTGGGTCATTTGGAAACAACCTCTCTATTAGTTAGGAGTAAGGCTGCGTACTATTAGACCTCCCCAAATCCTGAGTATCAGCGGGATTAATACTGAATGTTGTTGTTATTGTACATAATGCAACACACAATTCAACTATATCACCACTTTTTGCTACCACTAATAAAGAAATGCTTCCTCCAAATTGTAGCATCACTAAGGAAAAAATATCATTTTAGAAAAATTCCTGAAGTGTGATTTCCACTTTGGTTTTAGTGCTTTGGCATAGGGTAATTGGCCATGACACTAAGTTGACCTTTTTTGCATGCATAAGGATTACTAGATTATTACTGAGAGCTATATTGTCATCCAAGGCTTCCCTTTTCAATTATTGCTAATTTTCATATTTCAAATACTGATACAAACCCTCTTTTGGCAATAACCCCCTAACCTCTTACAGTTTCATTTTGTAGCTTCTAAGTTCACAGCAAACAATGACCCATAACCAAATTTCCTGCATCATACAATTGTACCCAAGAGTGGATACTTCAAAGAAAATACGCACACAACATTTCTTAGAGATTTCATCTATTGAAGAAGGGCCCTATTTGTGATCCTAATTTTGGAATTGATGATCCAGAAGCCAGAATCAAATTCTATTATCAGCCAGTATTCTCAAAAAGCTCTTTCAATGATGTATAAACCCAAAAAACGAAAGATTTAGTTTATTATATGCGCCAAAAAAAAAAAGCTCAATTTTTGGCAACATGAATGATACTTGACAATAGAAGAACTGCTTACGTTGTCGCACAAGAAATAGGCCAAACATGTACCCCATGATTCAATGCTACCCGTTCTATGAATAAAATCCACATAGAAAACAAAAAGTTGAGCACGAAACGAATGAATAAACATTATGACCATAACAGCCAGATGTTAAAAGGATGTTATCATCCATAAAATAAACTTGCCTGGAATCAACAGCTAGCATCTTTCCAAGCTGATGTCTTGAATTACCGGGATTGGAAAGATGGACATGCGTCAAAGGGAAAAACCTAACACAACAGTATTGTCATTATAATTAGCATTCCTGTACAAAAAGCAAGAATTCCAAAGGCAAGAAATAGAAAAGAGAACACAAACCTGTACATAACATTGCAAAATGTCAGAAAGCTAAGCTTCCCAGAATCAGAAATAACAACCAACAAGTCTTTCCCCTGCATCTAATGGAAGAAAAGGGGGAAACACACATTCAGAACAACGACTCACATGAATGTCCAACTTTCCACTAAATTGAGGTTGTTTCTGTATGCAGTGAAGATAAGAAAAGAATCTCCATGTTTTTCATTTTTATCCCTAAACTAAACCGCCTTGAACACATAACATAGATGTCCTTCTCATTCAACCTGTGGAAGCTTAGACTTTTACCTGAGGGCTTCGTGCATTGAATTTGTCGTTCCAAGGTACAACAGCAAGATCTTTAATTATGCCAAATACAGGCTGCTCGCAAATGGACTGCACAATTCCATCTTCCCCAATTATTACCAACTCTAGCGAAGTCTCCTACATAATTTCCACCATTGATTCCAGTCAGACAAGGCTAATAACGAAGAAAATTAAGAGAAATTTAGAATTTTGCATGTGATGCAAAAATTAAAACCATAACCTACTTTTTATCCATAAATCGAAGTTCAACGAGTCAGTAAAGAGAATAGGTTCCAACAATTTTCAGAACACAGCGAGACATCAATTACAAAACTAGCCGTAACGAAAGTTAGTAGCCTTGTAGTCAAATGTATTGTAACAGTAACTAATGCCTGATACCATCACCCAAACGGTAATCAATATCAGAAATTCAAAGAGATGTGACCTTGCCGAAAACGATGTCGTTTGAGGAAGGAGAACGGATACGGCCACAAACAACCTGCAGAACAACGCTGCCTCGAAGAACTGTCTTGGCCAAGTAGTGAGCGTAGGTGCATGGCCCGGCGGAGGAAGAGGCGGAGGCGGAGGATGATCGGGACTTGGCATTGGAGCACTCCTCCTCGGATACCGCCATGGATTTGCGGGGGCCTGCTTGAGGGTATTTTTGTTTATCGAGAAAACGAAAGAAACTTCCAGTTCGAAAGGTACTCTAGTCAGAGAGCAGAGGATCTGTTTTAGAAAAAGGAAGAGGTTTCACCTTGCTACATACAAGTACATGTGGTGCGCCCACAAAATCACAGGTGTTTAGTTATTCCACGCTCGAAGGTACAGAGAGACAAGAAATCTATATTTTGTGAAGTAAAGCAAGATGTAATTTTTAAGTTGCATCATTAATTTTTAAAAAATTTTACTTTTTTCTTTTAGTTAAGTTTCCGTTGTCGAAAAATGAAAACTGAAAAAGAAGGGCTGCCTGGACAATGAAGAGGAAGTTAACTAGTTTTGTTAGTTCAATTATTTCTATGATTATACTAATTAAAGTTGGGCAGCATATTATCAAATCTTTTTAAATTATTTTAGTATTGTTATTATTGTTATTACGGATTACATAAGAAGAGATTAATGTAATTCATACAATAGTTACTAATTGAGCCTAGATTTATAAGCTCGTACATTTTTTGATAATTAGTGGATAGAGAGGATGGGAAGTTTAGAAGATGACAAACTAGTTCAGATGGTGCATGACTTCATGGAATCAGAATCATCACCTACCCCTTTTCCTAATTCCTCCTCAGAGTTCCATTCTATTAACCATCAAGCTAAAGTTTCCACTCTGCAGGTACTCTTGATATTGCAGTTGTTGGGTGTTTCTAGATGATAATTTTGTATGTTTTTAATGGGATTTTTCTTGTGATCTTGGGATTTTCCAGGAGATACTTGGAACTGGGATAGAACCTGAGTGTAAAGTTCTTGGGAGGGTGTTGAAGCACATGAGAAACAAAATGGATTCTGAGAAGACAACTGTTCTGAAGAAATGGCTTGTCATGAAGTTGAAAATGGATGGCTTCAGTGCTTCCATTTGTCACACCTCTTGTGTCACTTCCTTGGGATGTCCTGCAGGTGGGTCTCTCCATATTTTCTTTGTTCATTTAAGGTTCAACAAGAATTGGAATGTTTGTGATTGATTTGTGTTCTATACAATCTGGTGCTTACTGGATTTAACAGGTGATTATGAGTACATTGAGATTGTATCCAAAACTGAGAATGACTATCCACTGAGGCTAATAGTTGATATAGACTTCAAGTCTCAATTTGAACTGGCAAGACCAACAAAGTCCTACAAAGAACTAGCAGACACATTACCATCCATATTTGTAGGAAATGAAAACAAGCTTATGAAGATAATCTCTGTGCTTTGCTACGCTGCTAAACAGTCACTTAGAGACAGAGGTCTTCATGTACCTCCGTGGAGGACTAGCACTTACATGGAGTCCAAATGGCTATCTGGGTGCACCAAAGTTACTGCTCAAACCACCATCAGCCACACTAGAGATGATAGGGAAGCTAAAAATGGAGGACATGGTTTCAGCATTTGGGTGCCTCCAATGGTTAAGCCTAAGACAAGAAATTTGGTTGGTGGTTCTGGTTTGTCTAGACAGTTTTCTAAGATGGGTATTAATTGTTGTT
Source organism: Erythroxylum bequaertii (assembly GCA_024520955.1). Lineage (NCBI taxonomy): Eukaryota > Viridiplantae > Streptophyta > Magnoliopsida > Malpighiales > Erythroxylaceae > Erythroxylum > Erythroxylum bequaertii. Next base: position 64,736,426 of record JANIJF010000005.1, read on the forward strand.
GAATTTTACTAATCAAATAACCTGAATCTTAGTTTTGATAACGCCAAGTGCAAAATAACACATTTAGATTCATTAATATGAAATCCGATACGGTATTTACAGCTTTAATCTCCGAGCTTAGGTTGATCTTTAAACAACCGCATGACTACATATACCAGCATATGTAGTTCTCCAATTTGCTTGAACGAGATTTAGAACTCGGGTGGGGATTTGTCGACCGTCTGTGTGTTCCTTAGGAATTTTGCAGAAACTTAACATCAACTGTTAACAATCCTGCTAATGTGATAAGCTGAAATCTTTCCAAGATTTGAGGTGAAGCTATGCTGCTGCCTCACGAACAAAGTCTACCTTTGATGGCTCATTCAACTACCAATTTTATTACTTTAAAAACATTTTGATAAACGAAGGGGGTAATAGTTATGCAAATTTTTCAATTTTATCGTGGTAGTTGTTAGCTCAAACAAAAATAAAAGTAATAAAAAATAAAATAATAAGATACTAAAAATTTGATAACGTAATTCGACATACTTTGTGTACGTCTGTGGGACTTTTATCTAGATTAATACTTTCAAGAAAGTGCAATAGAATTACGCAAGGTCATACTGAAGTAATACTACTTATTCCTTATAACTATTTCTCAACCTCAATTCCCTGAAAGATTTTCATATCCAATAACATAATCGACTTGTGTTAACTTTGTTAGATAATTTTTCTAAACTATTTTTAATTAAATGAAAATTAATAAAAATAACTCAAGCAATCAATCAATTAAGAATAGAACAATGATATACTTGAGATAAAAGAAAGATTTCTTTATAGTTTCAGTTTTTTGAAATACATCTGAATAACTGTCCACTAGTTGAGCTGATTCATCCCAACTTCAGTACCAAACCTCTGAATAGTATGCTAATCCAACAAAACAAGAATCTCAACATTCTTTGCTCACGCACATTGTCTAGCTTCAATAACTTCAATTAAACGATATGAGACATTACAAACACCATATATATTTCGCACACAATCCTAGAAGAACAACTCTCTTTGAAATTAGAAGTTAACCCACGATGTATATGAAACCAAAACACGCACTATATAAAAACAACTCTTTGAATTTTGAAGTTCACCCATAGTATTTCACGCATTAGGAACACATGCATAACACCAGATATATATCTTTTCCAAACTTCAATTAACTCCACCCTACAGGTTGATGCAACACCCACGGATACTCTGATGGAGACATGCACGATGCTCACAGTCAAAAACCCTTGACCAACACGCAACAACTACTTCACTTTTTATTCTAATCATAAAATCCAGCAGTACACAATTCAATTGCTAACATGTATTGAAGAGTAATTCAAAGATTCTCTTGTTGGTTTCAGTAAAAATAAATAAATATCTTTAGTTTGGTTGTTTTGTTGAAACCCGATTATGGTGGATAGTTTCAGCTTTATAGCTAGTCAAAAGTAGTCCCTAAGAGTTAGCTTGTAGTTAGTATATGAGTCCAGATATTTTGTTAAGTCTGTTTTGATGTATGCCTATTTATACAAGCATGTTAACTTTTGAATGTGTGTGAAACAACAATAAAGTGAAAAATTGCAGAGAGTTCTATTTGTCTTGTCATTTCATTTCTTTTTCATTTGTCCTGTCACTTCTTCTTTTGTTCGTTTTTCTCAACAAACTTGGTATCAAAGCCATTTGCATCTTATGGCATTTGAGTGGGTAGTCTCTGGGTCCAGTGTGTAAGAGTGAAATACTTATTGGGTAAGTTGGGGAACACGAGAAAGTAAGAGTGATTGCACTATTATTTTGGAATTGAAATTTGGGTC
>JANIJF010000005.1:64823261-64834144 GCA_024520955.1 Erythroxylum bequaertii
TCAAAGAGTACTGCCCTCAGCATTTTCTTACCCTAGAAGGTAAAAGCTTTAGAAAGTTTGAATAATCAAAGTTCACAAACCTGTCCCCAGAAACGTGAGGTCATCTTGTTGTCCAAGCTAGAAGCAACAAATTAGAAAAATCTCAAGAATCTGCGTCAGAAAGTGAGAGAGGATTAAACAATACTATAAGAACAAATAGCCAATTTAGACAGGTGTAGAAACTCATTAATAAGCAAGCAATATTTAATCTCAGATGTACAATAATCAAGATTAAGATACTTTGGTGAACCAGTACACAAGTAGGTTCAAAGTTCATAAGGTCAAAAGTGTTATCACTGACCGATAAGGTCATAAAACAAGTTCAATCAACAAATATATCAGTGTTGTACTTCCTTTTCATTCAATGACTATTTTTCCCCTTTTTTATGACATATATACTAATTCTGATCTTACTTAACAAGTCACAATTATAAATAACTAGCAGATATATGTGTTGTTTAAACAATGAATTCAGGTTTATTTTAACACCATCTAAAGGTCGTAGAATCAACAGACTTATCATAACATGAAGCAAAACTAGCAGAATAATAATGTCGGGGCAATAGTAGTAAAATTGACAACCACTGAAATTGAAAAATTTAACAATCCATTACAATATTTCTCTATTATTTGCAAACAAAATCAAGCAATTATGCTGGGAACAATAAAAAAAAACAACTCAAATCGAAACTAGACGAAGGCAATAAAAAGAAAGATGGCTTTAGCAGTTCCAAAAGAGAATAAAGAAACCTAATTCTCAGCAGGAAAATATCGAATACCAACAAAATGAACTATTGAATCAAAAAGCGCTAACCAAGCAAACAATGGTGGAAGAAAAAATACCAACACGCAACAGGAGTTTAGTTAGGAAGTCTAGTACGTACATAAAGACAACGGTGAACAGTAGGAAATCGGTTGAAACCATACCAGACACAAACTTTAACGAACAAAACATTGGGGAAAAAGCCTTCAAAATAAACCAAAGGGTGCGGGAGGTTTCACATATACCTAGAGCAGCCAACATATAACAAAAACAAGAGTCAAACCAAAATAACGAAAATCAACACGCACAGAATAACAAACCATTCTAAACAGAAATTTTCGTAGATGGTAAAACCATCGAATCGAAATTCAAGGGGAAAAAAAAGAATCAACACTAGCTCTATAGGGAACAATGCGATTATAGATATAACACCTGAGAAAATAACTTACAACAGGCCAAAATAGGCAGATGATCAACACTTTTCAGAGAAAGATAAAAACCAAAGGCCCAGAGAAACATCCATGCGTAAACAAAAAAAAAAAGAGCAGAAAGAAAATCAAGGACTTGATTAGATCTAAAACATGCAGAAACCGTAATTGAAACGGTTATCCATAAAGGAAAATACTGTGAGGACGTGAAATCGAGAACAAAGAGACTAACCGGTGCAAACAGCAGAAGCAGAAGAAGCGTGGTTTGCGGCCAAAGAGAGGGAGACTGCAAAGCGGAAGAGTGCGGAACCTAAACTGTTTTAGCCTAGGGCTACTTCTAAAATTGGGCTCAGAGGACCATTTTCATTTTATTGAACCAAATTAGACGAGGATATTCATATGCGGAAGTTGGGCCGACATGACATCAGCTATTCGATTATATTTAAATTTAATTAATACTATGATTATCTCTTTGATTGCTAATTCGTCAATCATTAATTAGAATACAAAACAGCTTTAAATATATGAAGGATATATGGAACAAAAGATTTTAATTTTCAATGGGGCCAAATGATACTTACCCATTACTTCACCGAGTTAAAGATTTTTCGACAATTACTATGAGTGTCACTATCAACAAGATCAATACCAACCGAATGAAGGGACTAGATATTAAATCACATCCATGCAGTTATACAAGACGTACATAAATGTGTGGATGATTGAAGAAAAAAGAGAGAAATATATCGAGAATGTATTTTATTTCATGTACTGAAACAATACAAATTGTTCATATAGGTAGCTACTGAAAATAAACTGAGCGAGAAAGTATTTTTTAAACTAGTTTGTTACATCAGAAAACAACTTTTCTAACAACTTATAACTGATTATAGTAGCCCCTTAGCGTCATCTATCTTCCTTCCATATTCTTCTGCATGTGTGCATGAAACCAACACCCCCTCCTCCAGATGAAGTACATTGAAATAACTTCATCTTGGCTAATGCTGAATGCATTTGTGTGGAAGTTAATGGCTTGGTAAGTAGATCAGCAATCTGACTAGCAAAAGAAATATAAGGTGTGCTAATAAAACCTGAAACTAAATGCTCCCTGACAATGTGACAGTCGATATCAACATGTTTGATACATTCGTGGAAAATCGGATTGACTGCAATGTGAATAGTAGATTGGTTATCACAGTACAAGGGTACAGGTAGAGTTGGCGTGATCTTGAACTCGCCAAGAAGATATGCCAACCATTTTAGTTCACAGGACGTTGTAACCATCGCACGGTATTCAGCCTCTACTGAGCTTTTGCTGACAGCATTTTGCTTTTTTGATTTCCATGAAATTAATGAGGTTTAAGAAAAACGCAGTATCCCATCACCGAACGTCAAGTAATTTTGCATCTCCCCCAGTCGGAGTCACAATATGCTTGCAAATCAAAGACGTTATCAGCTGCGTAGAACAGTCCCATAGTATCAGTACCCTTCAAATACTTAACAACATGCAAGGTTGTATCCATCTGAAGTTTTGTTGTGGGAGCACTCATATACTGGCTTAACTGTTGAGTCACGAAAGATATATCAGGCCTCGTAAAACCTAGATATGGTAACTTTCTCACCAAACTTCGATAACTATCAGGGTTGGCATACAATTCAGAATCAGCAGTCAATTGAACCCCTGAAGGGAATGGATTAGCCACGAGTTGTGCATGTAATAATCCTGCAATTTGCACCAAATCCCGAATGTATTTCGTTTGTGAAATTAACATCCCTTTGTGATCTAGCTAATTCAATTCCCAGAAGAAAAAAAACATGGCCTCTCCCATATCTTTGATAGTGAAACAATCATCCAGCTGTTGTTTCACATTCTGGATGAGCTGAACAAAAGTTCCTGTGATGAGAATATCAACATATACTATAAGAGCTAGAAAATCTGTTGATATATTTTTAGTGAAGAGGCAGTAATCATGTATGGATTTTACGAATCCCATCTGCAGTAGCTTATCAGAAAAAGCTTTATTCCATTGTCTTCCTGCTTGCTTCAGACCGTATAACGATTTTGATAGCTTACAAACTTGATCCTTATGAGCTTTAGTGTAGCCTTCTGGAAGAGGCATGTAAATCTCTTCATCAATTGACCCATGCAAATAAGCATTGTTGACATCAATCTGATGTAATGGCCAACATTTTGCCACCATAATTGCTAAAAACACCCTGACTGTGACTACTATAGTAACAAGAGAAAAACTATCATGATAATTAATTCCAAATTCTTGATTATATCCCTGAGCTACTAACTTGACCTTGTAGCGAGAGACTGACCCATCGGGAGTATATTTAACCCTGAACACCCATTTAGACGTGATTGCTTTCTTTCCTTCTAGTGGTGAAACCAGCTGCCAAGTTTGGTTCTTCTCTAAAGCTTCCAGCTCCTCCTGCATTGTTTTGATCCAATTTGGATCTGCCTTTGCCTCGTGGTAAGTTATTGGTTTATGAATCTTCGTAATGTTAGCAAGACAGGTTGAATGAGCATATGTGTATTTAAAAACATCTGCAGAAGCATCAACGTGAATCTGATTAACAACAAAATCAGATAACCAAGTTATTGGCCTGCTTGGTTTGGTTGAGTGTCTACGTACAACATCGTGGATAAAGAGTCTATTGTGGCAACTGTCTTTCAGCTGAAGAACTGTTGTTTTCTGCTAGCTGAGATTCTATATGAGATGACTCTGGAAATTGTAAAATCTATTGTGCGTCGGCCCGAACACATGAGCCATGCAATCACTTTTCTCAGAGGATTCTGAATGTGTTGGTTCTTACAATGGATCAACATTGAAACTATTCGGTAAAACAATAGATGGTTGATGATTATCTTCGTTCTGGTGAGAGTAAGAATAGCTGGATAGGTAAGAACATTGTTCTTCATAGAACTTCACATCTCGAGACACACTGATCTGGTGTGTTTCCATATTATATATTTTCTACCCCTTCTGTCTAGTGAATCCTCCCAAGTATATTCCTGGAAATGACCTGCTATCAAACTTGTCTTTACGAGGGTTAACATTCAACATATACCCTCAGCAACCAAAAACCTTGAACTGAGTATAATCAGGAGTTTTTTTAAACAAAACTTGATGAAGACTTTTCCGGCTTAACACTTTTGTTGGTGAAACATTGAGCAAGCAAGTGGCATGGAGCAAGGCTTCTCCCTAAAATTTTGTTGACATGTTAGCTTGTTTTAATAAAGCTCTGGCAGTAGCAACTAATGACCTATACCATCTTTCAACAACCCCATTTTGTTGTGGGGTATATGAACACGTTTTTTGATGAATCACACCATAGTTGTGTAAAATAAGTTACATATTACGCCCAATAAACTCTGTCCCATTATCAGTTCAAATCGTCTTGACATGTGTATCAAATTGTGAGTGAACCATTTTAAAGAACCTTTTAATTAAATGACCAACTTGATACTTGCTTCAAAACAAAATTGTCCATATAGCTCTAGTAAAACAATCCACAATAGTTAACATGTAACTATCACCAGTTAAGGATTTCCGTTTGTATGGCCCCCAACAGTCGATGTGCAACAATTCAAAAGGTTTCGTTGATTGAATTCTACTATTACAAAAAGGTTTTCTTTCTTGCTTTGCTTTGCGACAAGTATCACAAGCAACCATCTAATTCAAATGAGGAATATTTCACATATGCTGCAACTTTTCCTTGGACGTCTATGCCAAAGCTCAATACTACCTTCTAGGCTATTGCTTACAGTAAAAGCAGAGTGAGAATTGCTGTTAAATTGTTGTAATGCCGAAGGATCAAATAAGGACTGATTGATGCAATATAAATCATTGATCAAACTTCCAACAACCACCACCTTTTCGCAATTCTAGTCCTATAAAATGCAATGCTTAGGCAAAAAATAAACACTCAAGCACTGATCCCTGAGCAATTTGCTGACTGATAGCAAGTTGTGCTTAAACTGTGGTACGTAAAGGACTTGCGATATCTTGAATTCTGAACTGAAAAATACATCTCCGATATAAGTCATAGTTTTGATCGAGCCATCTGGTAGGTATACATGCTTAGGAAAATGTAACTTTTCAATATTTTTCATATGAGATAATGAATTACTCATATATGTTGTTGCCCCTAAATTTATAATCCATGGTTCAAGACTTATATAATCAGGTATTAGATAAGACTTACCTGCACAGGCTCCGACAAATGTTGTGAAGTCTGCACCACCTGAGCCATAATCTTGTATCATTTTCCCTTTTAGATTTTTTTGAACTTCTTTCTGCACCATTAACTGTATATCTTGATTACGAGTTTGCTCCATGTGGGATTCTGAGTCTGATTCTTCCAGTGGTACCTGTGCCTCGTGAGTCATATTCGCTTGGACTACAAATTTTCCAGGTTTTGTGAACTTCCTACCTTTATACCATTCAGGGTAACCATTTAATTTAAAGTAGTCGGATCTTTCATGTCCCCCTTTCTTACAAAATGTGCAATACTTGTCTTCTTTATTCTTACTTGCTTTAGTGTTTCTCTTCGTATTACTGTTGTCAAAATGGTTATTTTGAAATTTGGTAGTTGAGGCAACAGCATTAATGAAATCATTTTGTGTGTCCAAAACTGCATCTCTCTGTTTTTCAATCTTTAACAACATCGAGTAAGCCTTGGTTACAGATGGAAGAGGATCCATGAGTAAGATTTGATCCCTAGCATGATCAAACTCCGTATTTAAACCTGAAAGAAACTGCATGAGTTGCTCCTCTTCACAAATCTCCTGTGCTATAACCGGGAAGCCTCCACATCTATATGTTATCGTAGGTTTTAGCACAGCATACTCGTCCCACATTCTTTTTATTTTATTGAAAAATTCCACTATTGACAGATTTCCTTGTCGTGATGCAGAAATCTCTCTTCGAAGATGAAAAATAAGTGGACCATTGCTTTCTCCATACCTTTGTTCAATCTCTTTCATAGTTTCCTAGAAGATGGAGCTAACAAGAAAACATTTGCTAATTCCCTAGACAGAGAATTTATAATCCAAGAAAAAACTAAGTCATCATATTCTTTCCACTATGCAAACTCATTTGAGTCGACATCTAGCGCATAATCCTTTAAAATGAAACTGGTTTTCCTTTTTGAACTCAACGCTAGTAACATAGATCTTTTCCATGAAATAAAATTCTTCCCATTTAACACTGAACTTACAAGGATCAAACCTGGATTGTCGCTGTTTGTTGATTCGTGATTGTACTGTGGTGTTCCTCGCATGATGTCTTTAACATATGGATCTGATCCTTGATCCATAGTTCTGTTTCTTTCCTCTTCATTTGATCTAGATCCTTCTTCTTCTTGTGTTTGTAAAGCTTGGACATAACTCCTTCAGACCATAGCTTATTTAGACAAAACACATAAAAGAAAATGACTATTGTTTAGATCGAGCTCTGGCTCTGATACCATGAAGAAAAAAGAGAGAAATATATCAAAAATTTATTTTATTTCATGTACTGAAACAATACAAATTGTTGGTATATGTAACTACTGAAAATAAACTGAGTGGGAAAGTATTTTTAAAACTAGTTTGTTACATTAGAAAACAACTTTTCTAACAACTTGTAATTGATTATAGTAGCCCCTTAATGTCGGCTATCTTCCTTCCATTTTCTTCTGCATGTATGTATGAAACCAACAATAATATTGAGTGAACAGAGTTGAAACAATCGTAGGGGCACAGAGAATTCCATTTATGACAGAAAACAAGTTTAATAGTTTTAAGAACTACGATTTTCCACAGTATATGACTTGTTACAGATCATTAATGTTCTTGCATTGGTATTTATATCACACAAAAATAAAAAAGGAGTAAAAAAATGAGGTCGTGATGAAGCGAGAATAAGACATTAATCATTCAAAAATATCATGAACTTTGGATTTTCATGTTAAAGGCATTCGGAAAGCAAGATTATGATTTTATTTATGAAAATGTGGAACAAGTAACTTCAATTACGGGTAAGATATTTAATACCAAAGTATTTATTGGTGAATTAGAAGTTTCATTGTTGCTCCATTGACTTAGAGACCATGACTTGAAGAACCAAATGTAAAGAAGTAACTCTCCTTATAATATCCTAATAATCTTTTCCTAGCACAAATTTTCATGGGAATAAGGGAGCACGAAACATCGTGTTCCACATAACACTATGATGTTACTTGTTAGATTTATGAAAGGAGCGTGCAACAATATGATCACACGACTTGAGGTCATTAGTAATCGAGATTTTGTAGAAATTTCTAGCAATTGACTGTAGGAAATTGTTATTTTGTGTATTTCAGGCAACTTAAAGTTGGTCAATAAATTATGTGGCCTCTGCTTCATCGTGTGATTATAAAACCTGTAGGCACTAAGTGAATTTTCCTTCTTAGGACATCTAAAAACCTTATATGTTGATCAAAAGAGAAACGAGAAATTTCAAGTTTCAAGTTTGTTAACTTAAGACTAAGTGTAAAAGACGACATTTTTAAGCTAAGAGATAACTGAGTAGTATACTCGGTCCTTCTATGTTAACAAAGTATTGTTTATAATAGTTATATGTTTTAAAATTGACAAGCAATTTGACCTTATAGTGGGACGAATATGAAGAAAAACTTACAGGAATTCACTTTTTTCCCCAACAAACACAACCCAGACTTCAACAACAACTGTAACAAAACATTTAGTGGAAATCTCATTGGTATGCTAGATTTAGGAAGATTTAGTAGTACTTAATCTTATTTTTAATTAATAGAGAGACTGTTTTCAAATAACCCATGTAAAAAGATTAAAAAGAACAATACAACTTAGGCCTCACTTAAACATAATAAAGTTTGTTGTGTCGCTTTGTCACTCATCATATCACTTTATGTTACCTTTAAATGCAAATCTATATTGACAATAAAAAATGCTCATTTAAGATTGAATCTTATTTGAGATTAAAAATAAAAAATCATTAGTGAAGTAGGATTTTACTATCACAATAATTGGAATTCCTTTAATGATAAAAAATATACAGAACCCTTTTAATGGAAAGTAAGTTTTTCTCCCATAAATGATTCTTACAATTATTGGTTTTTTATTTTTATATTAACATTTCATATAGTCCTAATATCAATTTTCCAATAATCCAACAATAATCTCTACTAAATTTCAATCTGAAAGTGAAAAATTTATATAACTTTTTAAAAAATTTAGGATTACATGAATGCTATTAACTATTTGTTGTATCTTCCATTTTTTGACATTAATTTGGTATCAAAATTTCGGTTAAACAATGAAATTACCTAAAGTGAAAGATATATAGAGAAATATTTAAAAGTAAGATATCTTGATTATCATGAATTATTTTTATAATTCATTGAATGTGTCTCAACAAGAACTTTGTAATACGATCTATCATAAAAGTAATTGTGTATCTCAATATAACATTGTTAGTCGTAAAGTATAACAGTATCCAATTAAATTTCAATGTTATATTTAGAAAAATTTTTAAATGCCTTGTAAAATTTGGAGACATTTAAACATATATCCTATTTTATGTTTTTTTTTCTAATTCTTGGCTTTTAAAAATCATGAATATATAATTTCATTATAAAATGTTCTTCAAAATTTTATCGAAGGTGTATTAGATTATTCTTAACATTTAGATAAAATTTTAATTCAAAATTGTAAATATTGAATTTTTTATAAGGTAAAAATTTCACTATAGCTAAATTTTGTCAATAGCTAAGACATAAATGTACGCATTTTTCATAGGTTTTGATATATGTTACAAAATGAAGGTTGATATATATTTAATATTTCCTTATAATTTTAGATACTTGAAATAATTTACTTTATATTTAATAACCAAAAGTGACGTGAACCTCCTGTTACGATTTGAACCTCCTGTTGCGATATGAAGATCCTGCTATTACTTGCATAAAGCTTATGCATTGTTGATTGTTAGTGGTGATCACCTTTCTTCTAAAACCTTTCTTATTTATTTAAACCCTCCTCCTTTTCTTCTTGAACATTACTCCTTCCTCTACCTTATACCTAACTTCTTGCCCTTGCAAAAATCTTAATCTTCACTTTCACATCAGGTTGCCTCTTTCTCCAACCCTCATGTAAATCCTCAACCTTCACCTTAAGCCTCACCTCATTTAGTTCCTACAGGAGATACCACTTTATTAAACAATAGGTAAACATAGGTTCAAGTAGTTGGAGATAGCAAACCTGACGCCAAACTAAACTATTTTCCTCTTTACAAAGCTTATGAGCAACCTATGGTTTCTCCTCCCATAGAAATATTGAAGTTTCGTGCTCAAAGACTCGACCCTAATAAGCTATTTTCTTTACAAGAAGGTACCCTATCTTGTAATGAAGCATTAGGTATAAACTAACTAGAAACAACACGATTTGTAGGACAAGTTGGTAAATAGTGATAACACATTCTTCTTTAAGTTCTCCTACAAGGAAGTTGCCACTAAGATTATTAAGGCTAGACTTTGGCATGTGCAAAACGAGTTTTTATTACTTCAAGCTTGGAGGCTAGGGATGAATATATAATAAATTAAGCAATAAAATATCCCAATATAGGTATGCATTTATGGTGTATCATTAGAGTATTAGACTACAAGTGGATTAAGTTATCTTGCAAGCTACATTGGTAAACTAATTTTTTGGATCAAACTACTGCAAAGAATTTAAGGATAAATTTTGCATGATTTTGTGTTATGTTAAGCTTTATGACATATTTACCTGATATAATCCTTATTACGAGACTTAATGAGCAATTTGAGACCATGGAAGACATTTTAAAAGTGACATATGCTTGGATTCCCACTATATGGAGCTTCAAAACAAGCTTCTTTGAGGAGTAGTGGAACTTAAGGAACTTAAGTAAACCAATAAGAAAAATTCTAAATATGTTAAGTCTTAGAATGATCTTGATGTCAAAATGGAAGAGAATGAAAACAATCTAAAGCGTCTCAAGGTTTGAATAAGCAAGGTATGGATATGGGTGAATCCAATTAATTGGATAAGGTTATGCTATACATGTGATCAATAACCCTAAAAAGTATGTCAATAAGGAAATAAGAGAAGAAAATTGGCGATCATTGCAACCAATACTAAGAAGGTATGTAATTCAAAATATTGAACTGCAAATATCTAATATGAAATCTTTACCTTCGGTTGTGCAGGAACCTACAATTGAACTAAAACAATTACCGGAGCATTTGAAATACTTGTTTTTGGGAGAAGGAGAAACACCTCTGGTAATCATTGTAAGGAACTTAACCAAGCTTCAAGAGGAAAAGCTCATTCAAGTGCTTAAAAACCAAATCACAGCTATAGGGTGGACCATAGCTGACATTAAAGGTATTAGCCCTTCAACATGTATGCATTGAATCCTTTTAGAAGAAGGATCCAAACCTTTAAGAGAATCACAAAGAAGATTGAATCCTCCGATGATGGAAGTGGTAAAGATAGAGATCTTGGAGTTGCGTGATGTTGGTATAATCTACCCAATTTCATATAGTAAATGGGTGAGTCCAGCCCAATTAGTACCGAAGAAGACCGGGATTACAATAGTGAAAAATGAGAATAATGAGTT
>JANIJF010000005.1:64960001-64970133 GCA_024520955.1 Erythroxylum bequaertii
TGAATTCGATTTGCTTTCGATTCTTTCGCCTTATGTTTCCGCTTCGGATTTGAGTCGGATCCGTTATTGATTTGTTTTTGCAATATGATTTGATTGAACCGTTCATTTTCTTTGATTAGGTTGAATTGTGTTTCGCCTTTCGTTTCGCTTGATTATTTCGATTTTTGTCGCATTATGATCTAAATGCTTTCGGTTGCTTTCGTTTGTTTCCATTTTTCCGGTTGGGGTTCGGTTCCGAAATCAGGTCCCAAAAAAACACGTGAAAAATGATGGCAAAGTTCACAACGGTGAGAGTTGAAAGCATCGTGGGAATGAAGAAGAAGAAATGTAAAAGATGAATATTGTAAATGAAGAGAGAAGACGAAAGCACCAAATGAAAATGAAAGACAAAAGATAGTCTTTGAAATGAAGGAAATTTTGTGGATGGGTATGTGGCATGGCAAGTGACACTTGTCACTTGCCAAATGTCCCCACCCTATGGTTTCTAATGGGTCATCTTTCTCAACTAGTCCATTTGTCTCCAATTTCTAATCCAATTGTCTCCCAATTTTCTACGATATTCGTCATTAAATCCTAATGTCATTTATCAAAAATTTCTACTGCCATTTGACGTTTAATTCTACCACCATTTACCAATTGTCTTGCTAGTTGCATTTTTTTCCTAGTCAAAAAATCACTCAAAATTTCAGAATTTTTCCCAGATTTCACCCAAAAATTCTAATTCATCAATAAAATATACCAAATCAATTTTCAAGCCAAGGTAATCACTCTCCACATCATAATCAATTTAATAAAAAAATCAGTTATACCCGAAAAATGTCAAATGAGTGCATAAACAATCATTGCAATGTGTATGAAAATCTATTCATATATGTGTGCATGCTACTGCTATGCATGAGTATGAAATGCATTTTTCTTATCTCTCATTGTCGTTTCTCATTTAGAAAAATCTAGCGTTCTAACCCTTTTTACAGAAACGGGATGTTACAATCAACCCATACTTGTCAGTACTAGTTATAACTGCGTTGTGAACTTGCAGTTATCACATAATTAACCAACCCACGAAATAGGTCAATCACCCTTCGCTTGTGCTTTGATATACTTCTCCATTATATCTGATTTCATGCAATAGTTGCTTTCTTTCGAATGTTTCAAGTCTTTGTTTATGCTAAACTCCATTTGCTCATCACCAATCTAAAGAAGCAATTTGCCTTCATAAACATCTATTAGTGCTTTTCTAGTGTTCATGATGGGTCGTCCAAGAAATAATGGACAGTTCTTATCCTCTTTGAAATCTAATATGATGAAATCCACAGGAATAGTGGACTTGTACACCTTTACGATAACATCGTCCACCATGCCAAATGGTTTCTTTATGGATCGATCGCTAACTGAATATGCATTAAAGTTGGCTTCACATCATTGAGCCCCAATTTCCTAAAGGTCGAAAAAGGTATAAGATTTATACTTGTTCCTAAGTCACATAAAAACTTTGCAAATTCTAACTCACCAATCACGCAGGGTATTGTAAAGCTTCCAGGATCCTTCAGCTTAGAAGGCATGTGACTGGTGATAATAGAGCTACATTTTTTAGTTATTGCTATTATTTGATTCTCTTCTCAAGTCTGCTTCTTTGTTAATATGTGTTTAAGGAACTTGACATACTTGGGCACATGTTCCAATGCCTCCACAAAGGATATATTAATTTGCAAGGTTTTCAACTTCTCCATAAACTTTGCAAAATGTACATCTAGTTTGTTCTTTATTAATCATTGGGGAAATGGAATCTTAGGTGGATATGGCAGAGGGGCAACGTAAAGAGGGTACTCACTCATATCTATATCCTTCTTCTTCTTTTCTTCGTCTTCTTCTAGGTGGATTTTAGATTATTTCTCCTCTAGTTGCTCCAGTTCTTCCCCATTTATGAGTGTGATTGCCTTCAATTGCTTCCTTGGGTTCACTTTAGTAGTGCTTGGGAGACTCCCCACACTTTTTCTTGACAATGCATTCACTAGTTGACTCATTTGAAACGCTAAGTTATGAAAGGAAGAGGCATGATTTTTAGTAACTTGTTCAAACTTCTCTTCCAACCTCTTTTAGGCATCATCCATGCTTATGATCTTCCCTTTTAGTCTCTTATGAGTTTCATCCATGCTCTTGAGCTTATCTATGATCTTGTCAAATTTAAAGTTAGTAGAATTGGATTTGTCTTGTTGAAATCTAAGTGGCCCTTAATTTCAGAATTGACTTCCTGCATTGTTTGCCATGAAAATTTTGGGTGGTTCTTCCACCCAGGATTATAAGTGCTAGAATAAGAATTATTTCTTAGAATAAGGATTATTTCCTCCTTCTCGATTAAAGTGTGCTCCCATATAGTTGAGTTGCTTCGTTTCACTACTTTGCATTAAGAAGCAATCAATGGTATCATGGTTGTCTTGTCCACCTAATTCACAACTATGCTGAATTGCTTTAATTGGAGCTGATGAAGAGGCACTCATGCTATTGAGTTGTTTGGTTAAATTGTCATTCTTGGCTTACATTTTTGTCATTGAATCGACAACAATGCTTCCCTTCTGATCATGGAAGGTCGTTTTTTGTCTACTTCTATCTAACATCCAAAGATAAATATTGCTCGCCATCTCTTCTAGCAAATCCTCCGCTTCCTCAATTGTTTTTCTTATTAAAGATCCTCTAGATGTTGCATCAATGGTGCCCCTCCTGGGTGAATTAACTGCATGATAAAGTGTTTACAAGAGAAATTCTTTTGGTAGATTATGACAAGGACATCTCCTTTGCAAGTCCTTGTAATGCTCCCATGTTTCGTATAGTGACTCCCGTCGCTTTGTTAGAAATTTGTAATTTCCTTTATCAACCTTGTTGTCTTTGTCAGAGGGAAGTACTTTTCTAAAAATATGCGTACTAGCTGCTCCCATGTTGTGATGTTCTTAGGGTTTAAGGAGTGATACTATGCCTTAGCTCTATTTTTTAGTGTGAAGGGAAAGAGCATCATCCTAACTGCATCTTCTGGCATTCCATGATATCGAAAAGTATCACATATTTATAGAAAATTCAACAAATAGGCATTAGGATCCTTATTAGTTAACCCATAAAACTACACAATAGTTTGTAGTATGTTCAACAAAGCTGGCTTGATCTTGAATGATGTTGCTTACATTGGTGATCGAGTGATGCCTTGAATTGCAATGTTGAACCCTGGTCTCATAAAATCCATCAGGGTTCGTTACTGGTGATAGTGGTAGACTGCATAACGTTTTAGTGGCTAGTTTAGTATGTGTTTAGTTGTTAAATTGAATAATCAGTGCATGTTTAAGTTAGGATTGTGTTACTTAGTTAGAAATTTGTGTTTTATGGGTTAGAGCATGCCATTGAGTTTAAATTTTGTGTATTTGAGATGCTTTGATGTATCTGTTAGTGTTTCAGGTTAAATATCGAAGAACGGAGGAGATTTGGAGCAAGCTCGAAGCAAAACCCAGGGCCACGATCATGACAGAAGCTTGGTGGAGGTGCCACGATTATGGCCTCATCTGTCACGATCGTTATAGAAGCAAACATTTAGTGTCACAATCATGGCCTGCGCGACAAAAGACGTGAACAACCTTCCAGACTTAAGTTTTCGAGGAAATTTTTGGACTTTTTGGGGATGAGAAAACCTTGGGGTTTACCCTAAATGGAAAATACTACATAAAGAAAGAGAAATGACCTAGAAAATAGCTCCAACCTCTGCCACTTTGAGAAAGATCCAAGGAGAGAGGAAGAAGAAGAGAGAAGGAGGAGAAAGGAAGAAGGAGAAGAAGGGGGTTGTTGTGCTGCCATCTAGCCGATCGATTCTGACCATTCTAAGTGACTTCATTTCATCTTTATTGTTTTTTCTTTTGAATGTATAAGATGTATTTATTAGTGATGGATTTCGGTTTGATAATGATGTTATAAACTTCTTTAGGGAATTGTTCTTGAATCAATGTTAATGTGATTTCTTTGTATGTTAATACATTGGGTGTTATGAATATTTGTTGTATTTACATGCTTTGGTAATAAATTGAGAGAGTGAACTCATAGCAAAACTATTAGATTGGGTAATGAGAGTTAAACAATCCAATATATCACATAAATAATCAAATCAAGAATTTAGACAAAGAGAGATCTCGTGTGAGGACCGGTTGTCTATTAGAGCACTTAAGATCTGATTGTAATTGTAGATTTTTTGTTAATTTAGAGATTGCAAATTCCATAATTCAATTAGGGGTTATGATTTAGGGTTTAATGATTACAACTCGATAGAGAGTAATTCTCCTTTCGAAAGTCTAGGACCGATACCATATTAACTCAAAAGTAGTGATGTTAGCATTTCATGATAGGATAAATCTCTCTTATCATATTCACCTAATCTTCCTTGTGTGATTTCCATTATTAACTAGTGGTGCTCAATTTGATTCTCTTTGTGTGTTAATTTTACATTTTTATTCCAATCAATCATCTTCATGTGTTTACCTTTTTGTGTAATTTTTATTTTCTTTTTAATAATTTTTCAGGCTTTAGATAAATTAAAATTAGATTAGTTCAACAACTTTTCGAGGGATTGACACCTCACATACTATACCCATGACTTGTGCGCTTGTAGTATTTTGAGGGTCTTAAATAGATTAAAACTTTCCTTAACAAGTTTTTAGCGCTGTTGTCAAGGAGTAGTATGACTAGTTTAGTTCTTGTAGTCTAAGTTGTTTTCACCACTCTTGTGTCCGTGCATTTTCATGAAAACAAGAGTCACTCAAAGTTTAAGTTGGATCATTGAAACCCTAGCACTCAACATCACTCGCCTAGAACAAGCCATTCGAAGAGCCAAACGCTAAAAAGAAGAAATTGAAGAACCAATGGCTGAGAAATTTCATCAAGAGTTTCTGCAATGAAGAACCCAAAGGAACCAACCTCGGATCCTCATGGATTTCATAAGACTGAGAGTTAATGCAACTAATCAAAGAGTTGTTATACCTCCTATTCAAGCACCTTCATTCGAAATTAAGCTAGCCCTACTAAACATGTTGCAAATAAATGTGGAATTTTATAGACTAACCAATGAGAATCCCAATGCATATATAGTGAACTTCCTCAAAATATGTGATACCTTTTGATACCATGAGATGTCGAAGGAGGCGGCTAGGATGAGACTTTTCCCTTTTACATTAAGGGATAGATCCAAAGTTTGGTATCACTCTCTCAGTCCCTCAAATGTCACAACGTGGGAGTAATTGGTACGTGCATTTCTAATTAAGTATTTTCCCCTCACTAAAACTACGAAGATGATAAAGGAAATTACAAACTTTCAACAGAGTGATGGGAAATCACTTTATGAGGCATTGGAGAAATATAAGGATTTAAAAAGAAGGTGTCCACACCACAACCTACAAAAGGAATTCCTTTTGCAATCCTTCTACAATGGAGTCAATCCATCCACAAGAGGTACCATAAATGCAGCATCAAGCAGATCGCTTATGCAAAAGACTATTGATGAAGCAAAGGAGTTGTTTAAAGAAATGGCCAGTAACAGTTGTTTGTGGACGAATGATAGGAGTAGACAACCCAGAACCCTCCATGAGCAAAAAGGAGCTTTAGTTGTTAACCCAATTACAGAAATGCAAGCTAAGATCGACAACTTGACTCGACAGCTAATCAACATGAAAGCTTCTTCTTCTACCTTTGTTAAGGCCATTTAACAAAGATGCGAGCTATACGACCAAGATAATCATGATACCATCGGCTAGTTCCTAATGCAAGGTAATGAAACAGAGCAAGTTAAGTATATGGGAACACAATTTGGTCGTGGTGGAGGAGTGAACAACCCCTATTCAAACAAGTAGAATCTTGGGTGGAAGAATCATCCAAACTTTTTGTGGTCAAACAATGTTGGAGGTCAATTACGACCTCAAGGGCCACTTGGTTTTCAACAAGAGAAAACTAATTCCATGGATTCCAAATTAGACAAAATCTTGGATAAGATTGGAAGCATGGATGATACACATAATAGATTGGAAGAAAAATTTCAACAAGTGACAAAGAATCATTCATCCTCCACACACAACTTGGAAGTCCAAATGGGCCAATTGGTAGATGCACTGTTTGCACAAAATGTAGGGAGCCTTCCAACTAACATAGAAGCAAACCCAAAGGAATGGATTATGGTTATCACATATGCCACTGAGTTGAAGCTTGACCAAGTTGAAAAACATAGGGAGAAGGAAAAGAAAAGGGTTGACAAAAATCTCGTACTAAATGAACATAACCTGAAGAAAATCAAGGAGTATTGACCTAGCACAACGAAAGTCAAAAGAAACGGAGCCGAAGGAAGTCCTTGAGGTAATAGAGTAGCTTAAAATGCGACTCACTCTTATGAAATCCATATAAGAGAGACTAATTAGCATAAAGGAGCTAGAAAAGTTGGCAAGTGAAGTAGGAAGCACGAAGAACTCTAATGATGGCGACATTACCATAAAAACCAAATGATCCAGGGGATTTTTAAATTCCTTGCACCATAGATAATGTCAAAGTGGATAAGGTTTTTGCAGACTTAAGAGTTGGTATAAGTATGATAAAATTGACCTTTCCTACGAACTTTATTATTTGGACATAGAGGATGAATGGGAGATACCAGTTATCCTTGGACGACCATTTTTAGCCACCACTCGATCTATTATAGATGTTAATGAAGGCAAGTTGACTCTAAGGGTTGGGAATGAGAAGGTGTCCTTTAATGTGTCCAATGATAAAAGAAGTTCTCACAATTACATGGTATCATTAAGAGAATCAAGTCTCATAGAGAGATTGAACATAATGATGATCACAAGGATCCATTTGGAAGGCCACAATTTTGAAGGAATAATTGGAAAAAGAAGACTAAGAAAAAGGGTGGTGGAAATCACATTTTAATAGCTCATTTGCAATTCATGAGACCTATGATCGCGCTAACATTACACGACTTGTTCAAATCACCATGAGAAAAAGAAGTATGTCAAGCTACTAACAGTAAAAGAAGCATTGCATAAGCTACTAACAGTAAAAGAAGCATTGCATAGGAGGCAGCCCATGGTTTTTATCATCTTGTTATGTCATCTTTTGTAGTAAGTAAGTTTTGCATCCTGTTTTTCTTTTTGTGTGTTTCGAGTCCAGTTGAATATCTTAGGAGAATTAAGGATTAGTTGGCATGGGAATGTGGTGAAAGGCAAGCACAAGGAGGTGATAATGTAATTATAAGGTATAGAAGGATTTCAGGATGAAATGAGGGAAAAAAGTGAAATCAAAAAGTATACTGGAATTTTTGTAGGGCCATGATCATGGCTTGCGGCAGCGCAGAACAGGGATGCACGATTTTCAATTTTTTCTTCCAATTTTACCCCTTTTCACCCTTCTTACCCTATAGATTTACACTTAACCTCATTTTTCTTACACTTTTCACTTTCTTACTCTCTCTAGACCTAAGAAATCAACTCCTCTCACTTCTCTCTTCCCATCTTCAAACCTTCAACTTTCTCCAAACTTTTCACAACTCTCAATCCAATAGGACCGTACATCAAGCAAACAGTTAAGCAAACCCAACCAAAAGGTAAAGTCCAAGTATTGGGCCGCAAACAACGAAACAAGGCAGTGAATTATGGTGCACCTTTCCTTATATTCTCAGAGGGGGAAGGTAATCACTATCACACCTTAGTTTAAAGAACATTATTATGCCTAAATACTTAGATTTTGATACGTTAAAAACAATTGGATTGAGAGAATAGGTTGAGGCTTTAGGTAGAATAATTTAGTGGGAAAATTTTATGCGATTCAATTATCCTGTTTACAAGGAATTAACCCTAGAATTCTTCACCTCCCTTCAATTTGAACCAACAAACCCTAACGGCCTATGGTTTCGGTTGTGGGGTCAACATATGGGTTAGATTATGACATTTTGTGTGAAATTGGTGGATTCCCCAATTCAACTATAGTTGATCAATGCAATGACTTTCGTGCCACCCAATATTTGATGGAACTGACTGGGCTTGAGAGCTTTAATGTTAAAAATGCCCACAACAATATTATTAGAAGCCCTAACACTTGTTATTGCACAAATTTATATGTCAAACTATCTTTGACAAAATCGAAACTAACAAGTGTTCAATTAAAGAACTTTTTCTATTGTGTTGCATGGTCATAGCATCCAAATTTATACCTCCACCCATATCTTTAATGCAATTACTGCTTCTCTAAGAAAGATAAACAATAATTTGGATATGTGGTACTTGGTCATGGCCATTACGGTTACTATATCGTCAATTACAATGGAATTACTATCTATTGTCTCGAGTTACTTAACACTCATCACTTGATGAGAGATGAAATCTTGAAGTCCCATAATATGGACCTTTGAGATATCATCGCTAAATCTCATGTCAAGACCAGGGCAAGACAGGCCAGTTTGAACTCGGCTCCACCGCAACAGAAAGAGTACTCAGCCAATGAGGAGTCAAAAGAGGAAGAACAAACGGGATGGGAGAAGGTAATGGAAGCAGTCTTAAACACTAATAAAGTCATTTTAGAAAACGCCAAAGTGTTGAAGGAGATGACCAGAGAACAAAGATGCTAAAGCCGGGACATATAACGTATTCACAGATATTTCGAGGCTCAAGGTGTTCAACTACCACCTCTGACGCCAACACCAGCTTAATCACCATGACAGGTTCTACACTCTAACCCTGTTCGTTTTATTTTATTGTTATTTTCAATTGTTCTCTTGTTTCTCTTGTTTCGTTATTTTTATTCCCACCTTATCTATTGTTTGTTTGTTCTTCTCGTATTAGGATCAATGTGTTGTCCAAGTATGGGGAGGGTTGTATCCATTATATGTTTTTTATTTTAATGTGAATTTTACATGTTGTATGGTAGTTTTGTTTAGGATCGTATGGTGTGATTTGTGTGAATGTTTCAATGGCTTGGACTTAAATGGAATCGATTTAGCTTTGAACATAGTCTTTTAGGTTGCGAAGATTTATTAGCTTGTGAAATTAGTGTTCTAGGTTGTTTCGGTTAAATATGCATATTAATTAGCATATGATGTTGGTTCTTTCACTCTACAATTTACCACATTCATTTAGAATTTTACGTCAATTGAATACGTAGCATTGTTAGTACCTTTTCATGATAATGATTAGCTAAAGAAATAAGGTAGGTAATAAAAAAATATAAAAAATGTGTGTGTTTTGTTTAATAAATAACTATTCTGTTGGCCCTTTTTGAAACAAATCGGGTTATGAATAGAGATAGTAGCTAGTTGAAAATGTGATGTAGCTGAGTAACTGCGGGACATTCATCACAAATGTTTGCCTTTGCGTCAAAAGGATATAATGATATTCCAACCAAGCCGTTTAATAAAAACATTACCTAGTTGAGTAATTGGGGGCCATTCATTACAGATGTTTGCCTTTGCATCAAAAGGCTAGGTTCATGCCAATTAAAAGTAATAAAAATAGTGTGTTGGTTAATAAATCCTAATGATCTTAGTGAATATCTCTAATTTTCATGAAAAGCTACTTAAGGATAGCTACAATTTGGATTGACTGAATAATTATCAATATGTGTGTGTAAGTGATAAGAGTGAATGAGTTTGACATTAAGGTCTTGATTAGTATGTATATTTGGTACAAAACACTTAGACACAGATTTTACAAGTTAATAAGTTAGAACAACTTGAGGGATCATGTTTGTAGTTAAATTTATTTTGTGAAGTTTAATGCCATTGACCAATTATTGCATATGAGTGTGTTTTGTTGTTAATTGTGTTTGGAGTGTTGTGTTTTTCTTGTTTTTTCTTTTCTTGAGGACAAGAAAAAGTTTAAGTGAGGGGATATTGATAGTGGTAAATTGCATAATGTTTTAATAGATAGTTTAATATGTGTTTAGTTGTTAAATTGAATAATTAGTGTATGTTTAGGTTAGGATTATGTTATTTAGTTAGACATTTATGTTTTGAGTGTTTTAGGGGCTAGAGCTTGCCATTGACGTTAAATTTTGTATATTTCAAGTGCCTTGATGTGTTTTTTAGTTTTCCATGTCAAATATTAAAGAATGGATGGCATTATAGGCCGTG
>JANIJF010000005.1:65755269-65765446 GCA_024520955.1 Erythroxylum bequaertii
TTAGGTAATTTAATTATAATTAAAAATAGACAATTAAATAACCCCAAATTTTAGCTTCAATAAATTATTACGAAATTATAACCTTATTCCGTAATAATATTTAAATTAAGTCCCACTGACTTAACCCAAACTTATAGAGCCATCACGGCCAACAAAAGATAATATATATATATACTCGGAGCTATAAGTATTGGCATGCATAGCTAGCTTGGGCGGTTGAGCACAAGGCTATTCGTCACTTTTGGTTGTGGGTTCGATTCCCACGGACACCAAAAGGACGCGACGACCACAGGGTTGTGGGTTCAATTCCCACGGACACCAAAAGGATGCGACGACCACAAACACAGTGCTCTTAATGGGAGACGCGTCTGTTTTACATGCACAAGTTCAGAGAGACTGTTTCTCTGGCGCCAAAAAATGCAGAAACGGTCAGGGAGTTGTCCCTGACCTCTGACGGGTTCGAAAGCCCAAAAATGACCTGAATAAGAAAAATGGGTCTGTAAAAATTTATACCAAATTTTTAATGATTATAAGTGATATTTCATCATGTTTTGAGGCAAAAAAATTTGTTTCTAAACTGAATGAAACAATTTTTTGACAATAACAACAACATTTACTTGTTTTTTAATTCATCGTAGACTAAGATAATCAAGAAATCAAACATTTCTACCCAAAAAAATCTATCTTGGTTGACTATAATGAAGAAAACAATAAACAACTCAAACCAAATGAAATCTCAAATGATACATTTGTAATTCATTTTTACTACCATAAACATACTGAATGGAGTAAAAAATGAAATTGAATATCATGTTGAAACAATCTACGTGATATAGCTCTGATATTACTTGATAGAAATTTAACCTTATGATTATTATAATCAGATTTTTAAACCTTTAATCAACTAGAATTACACGCAGATCGAATAAATAATGATATATGTACAAATAAGAACACTAACCTTGATCCATTGCACAGCGGAAGTGTAAACAACAAAACTTGATGGATGTGTGTTCTTTCAAGTCAAGATTCAGAAATTGAACGAATTCTGCTTATAGAACAGAGAAAACTAACAAAATCTTTTTCAGAAAAAATGTCAAGAAAGATCTAACTTGGAGACCACAACCTTATTTATAGTCAATTTTGACTTACGAGCTATTGTGAGCCCATTAACTACAATGACTCGTAATGGGCTTCTACATATCAAGCCTATACTAATAATTAATTAAAATTTCTAGAGGTCCAATTAATTTACTAAAGTTAGATCACATTTTATTAGGGCTATAACTGAGATATAAATCTACGTACATATATTTATAAACGTGGCCTATAAAATTCTAACATTAAATTCTTAATTAACGTATAACTATCCTTTATTTTTACGAAAATTAAAATAATTTCTTAAATTTTAATGGTGTGACGTACATTGTGGATTTCATTATATGTTTTTAAAATAGTTAAATTTTTATCGCCTTCAAAAAGTTTTTAAGTATTGGTTTTAATCTTAATGTTAATTAATTTGAAATTTTATTTACCTATATTGTATATATAATATACATTATTTTGAAAATGACATAATTCTATATAAATTTTGCACAATATTAATTATAGTTGTGATTTGAAACAAAATTATATTACCATCATATCGCTCAAACTAAAATCTCACTTGTTATACACGTCATATCATTTGAATTGAATTGGTTTTATATTTTCATACATATCAATTAACTTTACATTAAAAAAAGGGTTAATTTGCACTAATTATAGTATAACAAACCTAATTAAGTATTAAAATATGAGTAATTAAATTATTCATCAACATAGAAGCTAGATAACTTTTTGCGGCCATTAGATTTGTTGCATTTTAAATTAAAAATTTAAAGAGGAATTTAATCTGTTTAATTTTTATGATACAATAAAAAGTCAAAAATGACACGATTCAATGTGTGACTCTAATCTATTTAATTTTTATGATACAATGAAAAGTAAAAAATGACACGATTCAACGTGTGACTCGAATACCTTTTCTCCCTCAATAGGTGCCAAGTTTTCTTTATCAATAATATGCACCAAGTTGCTCAAAATCAAAGAGAAAAATAAAAACTTGCGCTTAGGTACATCCCTAACCTTTCCCTAAGACATGCACAAATGAATTCTCGTTACAATGCAGGCACGTCCAATCAAATAGAAGTTTACTAATCATTATTCCAATTGAACTCTTTAACTTACCAATTAAACATAATATCTCAGAGACTCGCCTGCTACAACAACGCCACGTACCTGAAGAAGTATAATAATCCACAAGGGACAAGCATGCACCGGCCCGATGTCACCATGCAAGTTAACTTTTAGATCCTGGTGACGAGCAAACGGCAACCAATAACCCTACGCCCAAGAGATGTTGTTTAGTGATTAATTGTGAGGGAAATAATTCTGAGGTAGACGGTAAAAGTGTCCTAATTAATTCCATTTGAATGAGAAATTAATACCTTTAAAAAATCCAAGTGAGTATTGTATTGCATAATATGTGCATGAAATTTTCATATAATTACACTTTCCTGGTTAAATACACTATAAACGATGCAATGAGTCATAGATTCCATAACGTGAACTTTAAAAGATTAGTGGTTCATTTTCATATAATTCACTTTCCTGGTTAAATACACTATAAGCGATGCAGTGAGTCATAGATTCCATAACGTGAACTTTAAAAGATTAGTGGAGTCCACTCTGTGCTCAAACTAGAATGTAGATAAATACTATTTCCACATGCATGAGCACCAGAGGAACTGTGATTGCATTGTTTACATTAAGCCAAAAACCTTCGTCGTTGTTTCGTCCTTGGAAGCAGGACAGATCCAGAAATTTTGTTTAGTAGGAGTAAAATATTTAAAGTATTTTTATATTATTGATTTCTTTTAAGTAAGGGTAAAATATTTAAAGTACTTTTATATTACTGAATTAAATTAATAGGGACAAATTTTTATTTTATTATAGGATTAAAACTTAAAATAATAATATTTTTATCTAAAATTTTTTGGAGGCAGTAGGAGCCAGTGCCCCCACTTGCTCCCAATGTGCACCCGTCCCTACTTGGGAGCATATTTGATAAATTGCATAATAAATTTTCAGAACATAAAATTCATTCTAAATCTTTCAAATGTATAGAGCTAACATTGAACTTTTGGATGAAATTACAAAAAACTAAGAATTGATTCAGTCGATTTTTCCAGAACCCCTTTGAGAGATAATGTTTAGGGAAGAAAACTATATGAAGCAACAAGAACAAGGATGGTAGACTAACAAAACATGCCCTACAAGGAAAATAGCATTTGGCAATGGAAAAATAACGACGGAAAACAAACCGTTGCAAATTACCGACAGTTTTTGTTTGTTCGTCGAAAAATTAGATGGGAAAATATAATTTAGCGACGGAATAATACCGTCGGCAAATAAGGCGGGAATTGATGGCGGAATAATGAAGTTTTGACTTTATTCCGTCGGTAAAATTCCAACCCATACGCCGTAGTCTGCTTACGATTGAGCGTTATTAATTTGAAGAAATCAAACGATGTCGTTTTGGTAACGGTAAAACACTTCCGAAACTCACCCTTCCCACCTCCCCACCGTCAGCTCTCCTTCTCTCTTCTTCTCCTCCCTGTTGCGTCTTCTCCTCCGGTGCATTGTCGTCAGTTGGTCGTGCGTTGTGGTCGGCGTTGTCGTCACTTGGTGGTGCGTTGAAAGGGGTAGGTCTTCTCCCACCATTGTTGCATTTTCGTGGAGATCTTTTCCCACCACCATGGTTTGATTTGAGTTTTTTTAGTATGTTTGATTATTATGTTTCGTATGTTTGAGTATTTTGTGAATGGATAAGAACAATTTAGGTTGAAATGTTAGTGTTAGAAGATTAAGTTCTCAAATTTGCTTTTGAAGGTGGGATGATTTGTTGATGCATATTAGGTGTTTGATGAAATGCTTCTTGTTTGAAAATTTTGTTAATGTGTAAAGATGAAGTTGATTTGTATAAGAGAATGAGTTAATGGGTGAGCCTACATGCATATTTGGAGGTCACTAAGAATCATTGAAGAAGATCATTGTCACTTGTATAAGCTACATTAAGAAGCACAAAAATACTTATATACTAGAGACCCTAATTAAGTACCCTAGTAAATATTGCAAAAATTTGAAATAAATGCATTAGGAAGCAATACAGAGAACATTCATATATACTAGAGTTGGAATGTATCAATGTAAACCAAACACAGATAGCAAGTATAATTATATCAACAACATAATAAAGAAATAGGAATGAATATGGACTATACTTGTACGAGACAATTGATTATAAATCATATAACTAAGTTGAATCTTAGAGATAAATTTTATATACGTGTTATGTTATTAGAATTCCTTTATGTTCTTAGCATAATTTTGAGAGTATTTAACTTGTATTTTGAGTATTTTTATATACTTTGGTACTTAGTATAGTTATTCCCTGTAAGTACCAAATAATTATTCATCTAATTTACCCTTTGATGAAAGCCACCCCTATGAGTGAAAATGATGTTAGAATCTACGTTTCCTATAAGTTACAACTAGCTTTTCACTATGCATAATGAACTCTTCTTTTTCTTCCCATTCTACATTATGAAAACACTTCTAACCTTTAGGACAACTTCTTAATGTTATTTCCTTTAGATTTTTGAGACCACGCCTGTAATGCTATCAAGTTTTGCACTATGTATAAAAGTATAGATCTATTAACTTCAATTATGCTTTATGCAACATTTTTATTGATTTCGTAGAAAATCATCACTCTTTTCACAAAATCCATATCCTTTTTATTTCCAAGAAACAATATAACCATTTGTTGATAGAATATGGTCAATTGAGTTATTGGGCTCTAGCTTAGAAAGCCTTTCTTGAACATGATTTGTTAATATCATTATCAATGGTACATGAACTGATGCGCGGGAGGCTAGAAAAAAGTTAGGGAGAGGTTGGAAAAGATTTGACAAAGTTTGGACAAGTTTTGGTCTTCTCGGGTAAAGTTGGTACAGAAACTTTTAGGTCATTTCCTGTGAAATAGAGGCAGAATCGGGGGTTGTTGTGGAAGGAAAAATTTTAGAACTTTTTGTACTAATGAGTTTAGACACAAGAATCGGACGATTTAGTTAAGGGACGGGTCGAAGGTGGACGTGTATAACTGGGATGTGTTCAGACGTTCTGGGGAAAATTGGGATTTTCTGGGAAATAGAAGATGAAACAATACAAACAGGCTTTTGATTCTTCTAACTCATTTCTTGAAAGATGATTTCAAAAAAATAATTTCTCAATTTGGATATGGGAAGAATGATTTATGGCTGTTTGAAGTTAGAACATTTTTTGGGCTCATACAAGAATTTCTGGGCGATGAAGGCAGAATTCAAAGTAGGATTGGAACAGTTTGTGAGATTGGTTTCTAGATATTCGAATTGGAGTTTGTTCTTCAATGTTTCTACTTTAAAAGGAAATAAAAAATAGACAATTTGACTCATGGCAAGGTAGATTAGAATGGATTCACGAAAAACTGTGCAGATTTCCCAATAAGGTAGTGCGATCGGAATAAGAACAAGATACAGATTATTTTCGGAAAATAATCAAACCCAATTGTTTTTTTGGGAAAAAAACAAAAAACCCAGACAATTTCTTTCCAACAAATTGAAGAAAAAGCTCTCAATATTTGTGAAATTTTTTGATAAAGCTGGATGATTTCTTTTGCAAGGAAAATGACAAGTATAAAAGGAAAGTTTTGACTCTTGGAATAGCCACAAGGATTTCGGCCCTTCAAGCTCAAAACTGACCATACACACATTAAAACTCCTTTAAGTCTCCAATAACTTGAAAATGGGAGACCGAAAGGCTGGTTCAACACAATCAAACTGAAGCAACAAACAAACCAATCTGGAAATATAAAATGTCAACCGGCCAAAACAATAATACAAGCTGGACCAAATACATCAATATAAAGTCTTAAATAGCATAATGTAAAGTCTTCAAATGTCAATTTTAAGGAGCTAAAATAGCTGCCTTGTGATCACCAAATGGGCCGAAATTAACTTGAAACTTAAGCATCAAATCCAACCCAACTTCACCTTGTTATTTACCCAGATCCTTGTCTTCAACTTGTGCCTCATTTTCTTACTCTTGTTCACCAAAACCCGTATCTTCAACATCCTTGAGAGCTTGTGTGGATGGTCCTCCATCAGTTTATATTCTCAACATATTTTTATATTGTAGATATCGATGAGGAAGAGAAAAAGTCTCTTATCCTAGATAGATCCTTCCTAATTATAGTTGGTGCAAATAATTAATGTTATAAAAGGTGAATTGATAATTAGGTTTAGAAATAAATAACATGCGTTCCTAAATGATGATATTCTATTTATGTTTATTAAAGACTCGAGACGAGAAGTTAAAGGGTCAAAAGAAGTAAAGAAGAAGATCTAAAGGAAAGATAATGATCCTCTATATGCCACATTTTATGATGATGAAGAATGGAGCACTTATATTAATCCAATAAATAATTGAGTTTTAAGAAAGATTTTAATTAAAAGATTTGTAAATAAATGGTTGTTAGGAGGCAAGCCAATCACCGTTTAATTTTCTTTTAACTTTATTTAGATTTAATTTTAGTAGTATAGACCAAGAATTTAGCTTTTTATTGACCATTTTATTTATATTTTTTATTAAACTAATGAATAAGGTTATTTTGTGCTTTAGTTAATTATTTTTGGCACTTTGTACTTATTTGATGTTTTTGTAGTTAGGAATACAAGAAAAAGCACATATGAGTTTAACGAAGAACTTCGAAGAATATTAAAGATGTAAAATCCAAGAAATAGGCTAATGAAAAGGTTTAAATTAGATATGTATTAAATTATTTTGTTGAGCATGACTTGAAAATAGCTTGTATCCTAAACATGTTGGTTTCTGTTTTTTTAGGACGATCCACAACTGAGATACACCAGTTTATTAGATCATATCTACTTGCTAAAAAAAAAAAAGGAAGGATCCATGGCCTGGGAACATGCCTATGTCCTAAGTCGTGTCTTTGACAAGTTGAAGATAAAAATATTTACAGTTTAAGAACATGTTTGTGCCTTAGGTTATACTTTTAGGAGCTATAAATAAAAGGTTCTATGGTTGGGGAAACATGTGTGTCCTTTTGTTTGTGGATTTATAAAACATCTTCTAAAAAGTTCCACAATTTGGGCCAAATATATGTCCTTAGTTTTTTTAAACCCAAAACTATCCACAATCTATGTTACAATTATGCTGCAAACTATCTCATTAAAAGTTTGAAAACCTGGGGTTTTATCAAATCCTTACTTTCAACATTCTCTCCACTTTTCTCTTTAATTCTCTCATTTTTTCTAAATACTCATTACCCAAATTTGAGTCTTCTAGTAATTCCTAGTGCATTTTTATATTACTCCTCTAATTTTTACCAAAATTTTAACAATTATTTCTCCTATAAATCTATATTTAGAAAATCAGACTCAAATTTTCATCTTTTAGGAATTGTTACATTCTTAATTAATTCTTCACCTAGTTTCATATTTTTTGCACCTGCCTGTATATATAACCATAAATTTCGAACTATCTATGAGTAAAAGAAAGAATACACAAGCAGTTCAAGGTGGCTCCATTAGTTAGGTATGCACACAAGCTAAGGATTCATCTCATAATGAGTTCAAGGTGGCTCCATTAGTTAGGTATGCACACAAGCTAAGGATTCATCTCATAATGAATACCCTGTGCTTATATCCTTTAACAATGACCATCTTAAATAGTATACTTTCTTGAAACTCAACCTTTGATGACAATAGAAGCATAGATTGGAATAGTTTGAAAAGTGTGAGGTTGGTAAATGAATTGAGGAATTATGTTAATAATGAATGGTAAAATTTAAGCTTTTAGTTACTGATAATACCTAATGAGAAATCATTTTAAAAATATTAACTATATAGAAAGTAAATAGCCACACTAAGAATGACAAGAAGGATACAATAGAATTTTTATGTTAGAAGGAGTTAAAAGATTTTGATTTTCAACGGATTTGCAAATAGATGCAAGCTTTGCCCACCTGAATAGGTTAAAATAAAAAGACTTTTAAAACTTTATAATGGATGTTTCTAATGAGATGTATAAAAGGAAACCTAAGAAATTTTGAGAACCATTTCCATTAGCATATCTAACTACAATTCATTGACAACTAAAAGCACATAAATTACCTCTTTGCTTACTTACACAAGATGATAACTCACTCATTTTCAGGGATAAACAAGAGTACATGAGTAGTCATACATAGGAATTTGATTTATTTATGGTAAATAGTTTTAAAAAAATCATGTCACCTAGGTTATTGTCTTATAGACTAAATTGGAAAAAACCTAGGTGATTTTGATTCTCTTCTAGATTTAACTATTGAATGTCGCAGACCTTAAATGATAAGGTTTATAGGATTAGTTAGGAAGGTTAGTATCATTTATGTTTTATTGGATAGAATGGGAAATAATGTCTTTATGGCCAAAAGAGATGCATCCCAGAGAGTGAAACTTAAGCCAATAACTGAAGTTCCATAAACAGCCAATACACCTTAATTGGAAGAGATGATGGGGGAGCTTAGAGACATCAAGCCTTCCCCATAACAACTAATGTGGGAAAGTATTGATAGGATTATTCACCATATAAAGATTGAGTTGCATAATTAGAACTATATTCTGAACGAGTTATAAAGGTAATTAAGAAGAATGGAGTAGTAATTAACCGCTTACTTCAAGCATGTGAGATACTTTAAGTCATCTCTATGATCTTTGAAGACATCAGAGGAGAACAATGATGATGAGGACTAACTTACTATTGATTAAGCTCTTATTTCCGTTTCTTACCTTCAAGCTTCATATATTTTAAGAATTTTGTTCTTCTTTTTGTCATCCTTAACTACATTCTTATTTTAGTTATGCTACTTCATTTATGTTCACTCTATTTTAGTTTATTTTAATGTTAAATTGCTTTTATGTTTTATTATTCTTATGTTTTCGTTTGTTGTTTGTTTGTAAAGTATAGATAGTTTTTATGAAAATAAAAAGTACCTTAGATAATAGATGATAAACAGATGCTAAAGAAGTTTTTATCACCTTTTTTATTTCCTCACTTTCTATTTATTGTCCTTAATTTCTATTTTTATTCTTTATATTTTGTATATTGAGGATAATCTACAACTCCAATATGGGGAGAGGATCGATTATACATAACCCTATTTTATTTATTAGTTTTATTACAATTAGCTTAAAATAGAATAATTTTGAAAAATTGTCAACAAAAGAAGATGACACACAATAAGTTAGGTTGATTTGAGATTCAATTAGTTTAGGCCAATATTTATAAGAATTAATAACTAATTTATTTCTACTTTTCTCCAATAATCATGAAAACTGATACTTATTATATATTTTTGTATAATCTAGGCTTGTCTTTGAGTTAAAAGTTAATTTTTTCTAAGCAATTTAGTATCTTAATGAATAAATAAACACATATGAACAAACGGACGTGAATAAGTAAGCATAAATAAATTCATTATATTGGCTTTAACCTAAGTGAAAAGGTTGAAGTTAAAGAGCGGTACTAGTAGCTATTTGAAATAATGACCTAAGTATTCGGAAGCATTTATAATAAGGTTTTTGCTTTCACATAAAAAGGTTGTGTTATTTTTCAAATAAGCCTCTAAGTGCTCCTCTATAAATTCAAAATGTAGTGTTGAAAGTCTAAACATCTTGCTTATGTATATCTACTTTATACATTTGGTTTAGTTCTGTAAATTATGTTTATTTTTAAATAATTGATGGGGTTAAATTGAATTGATTTATGATTTACTACAAGTATATAAATGCTTGACTAGTTAATGAACAATCCAATTGAATGAATGATTAATAGTCTTGATTGTTCTTATTTATTTATTTAATTCTATCCTAGAACTGTTACCTTTTTTATTTAAAAGTGATCGAATTAACTGTTATGAAGATGAGTAAAAGTTTAAGTGTGGGAATATTTAAGGCGTTGGATCGCGTACGGTCCGAGTATTCAAAATACGCTGCGGAAAAGACCATACAAAAACATGACGTATAATCGAAAA
>JANIJF010000005.1:65791009-65805343 GCA_024520955.1 Erythroxylum bequaertii
TAATTAAAATATAATAAATTTTTATTTCTCAATATTTTTTACAAATCAACTACTGTTAATGGTAATAGTAATCATTCATTCCTCTTAACCAACCATTATAATAATAATAATAATATTCATTCTCATTCCAAACAGTGTAATTGAATTCATTTCTATTATTACTGAGTTTATTCCAAACAGTGTAAATTGAATTCAATTTAATCTCATTAATGTAATTGAATCTAATTCGTTAATGAATTTAATTCCCAAACAACCCGTTAATCTACAAAGGAGGTCTGTCTTTTACCCTATAATAAATTGTTACTTTGAGTTAGATTTAGTTAGTTCGGTTTGTTTTGAAGAGTTAGTGAAAATCTGAAAGGATGTAGTGTCACAAAAACTATGGTTCAACCACAGTTGGTTTGAACTGTATTTGTGGTTGCTTGATATAAAGCAACTATGTCAGTAACTGTAAATTTTCTAGCACAAATGAAAACAGAAAAATTAAATGAGAAATAAATAAATTAACAATCAAGATTTGGTAAAGCAATTTAGCACACTTTATCTACGTTCTGCGAGGTCCTCACCCATCTTAATCACTCTCACCAAGAAATAACAATAATTTTACTTAAGACATTACAGACCTGACTTACCCAACCCTTGATACTATCCCTTGTCTTTATAACCTATGAAAGTAAATCACTTTCAATAATACGACTACCTTGTGCTAACATCAATGGAGGATTTTCACAACAACATTTGACAATAAAGATAAGAATTAAACAACTCAAGTGATTTAAACAATAAAGACATAAATAACGACAACAATTGAGATAGAAAACAACTTCCCTAATAATGTAGCTTTGTCAACGAAAGAATAGGAAGTTGTCCACCAAGAAATCTGTTGTGAACCTTTGATATTGTCACTGAAACATCTCACACACAACAGTCACGAAAACTCAACAAAACAACAAACATTTCATCACCGAAATGTTAAACCAATAGAGTTGCAAAAACACACAAAAATTGCTGGAGATTTTCGCACAAAATCAACAACTTGGACAACCCAAAAAATTGCAAATCCTAGCAGAAAAGTAGCTTCCAGATCTGGATGGAATCCCCATAAAATCAATTTCCAAAGATAACTCAAGATTCCCAAAGATACGGTTGTTAAGTCACCATATGCTAGTTATTTTTTCAGACAAAAACAACACATATTTAGTCTAGCAAATCATGTAACTCCCAGCAGGGCAAATAGTCAATATAATCTCAAAAAGTCCAGCTATCTTAGATAGTCATTATTACCAAAATAGGTTGTTAAGAAGAGTCCAAAAATCTACATCTTATCTCAGGCAAGATGTGGTGATTTGATTTTAATTAAATCGTATTATGACTAAGATTTTTATCTCAAATAAATCTCAACTTCAAAGAGTCCCACATGAGGTAGAATACTCATCTTAATAATTTTCCTCAAATAATTAAAGTTGTCCAATTATAAATAATGCCCAAAATATCATCATACATATCTTAACAGTTGGGTTAAATCAACATGTAAATAATGTTTGATTAGTCCATATCTAATATTATATTGTATGTGTTTCGTTCTTATTTTTTTAGTTGAATTCTAAGATAAAGTTTTTTTAATAGAAAATTGAAATCTAAAGGGAGTTTTTTTTAATTTTAAAAATTATGCAGTTTTTTCTATAGTTCCTTAAACTATAAGGGATAATTATGTCTTTTTTCCAAGTTATTTTATATAGCGAAATAAAAAGTTGAGGCCAATACAATTTATAGGGTGACAATTGGGCTCGAGTTCATCACGACCTAATAAGAAGTCAATAAGCTAGGTCTAGGTTGATCGAATTTTGGACTGGGCTTGGACTACCCAGGCCTGACTAGCCTCAATCGGAAGTTAATGAGCCAAATTCGAGTTGACTGGGCTTCGTGTTCGACTCGGGCCTAAGCCCGACCATTTTAAAACGATGTCGTTTTGAACCTTTATTTTTTAAAAATATTGGTCAGGTCGAGTCGAGCTTGGGCTCAAGCTCGGGATTTTTAATATACTTAATTTATATAATTCATTATGTTATATTGTCTAACGTGTAGCATTATAGAAATGTTGTTCTATTTCTTCGTGGACAATAACTTAAGGCATAAAAGCAAAGAATCTTTCAGTTATTATTATTCACGATAGATAGTACTATCAGACTTTCTCAAACCTCAATTTATTACAAAATTTTGAACTGGATGTGATAATGATGATGATGATAGATAGATACCTCAGACATATAGCTTATGATTGTCGAATTCGAGGATATGTTTTCTATATTTCGTAAGTTAGTTTTTAAAAAAATTCTTAACACATAAAACTCAACTGTATAATCCAAAACTTGTTTAATATTTTTTCATGGACATAATCTATAAATTGCCATCGTAAATTTCATTTTCTTTATCAAGTGAACAAAAGCCACATTGTAACGAAAACTAGAAACAATCATGTATTTTAAATAAAAAATGAGATTAGATTTTTTTTTGTATAATTGATGAATAATTATTAAATTGGTAACTATATAATAATATAATTATTTTCCTATAAGAATTAAATTTAAATTGCATAAAATTAAAAAATAATTTATAATTTTAAAATAATATTTAATATTAACCAATATCAATATTATATTATACCAAGACTAATAATTTCAGTACAGTATTCGTAGCTTGGCTCCCCAAGTTTGTTGGAATCACATAAAATAAAAACAGGAGCTTGGCTCCCGCAGGGCGTAGTTCAGTTAGTTTCGGAGGGGTAGATTTGTTCCAAGGTGCAAGGTTCGAATCCCACGGTTTATTGTGAGAGCAACATTCTTAAGCCCTTTGTGGACTTTGAGGGTGGGCTCCTTATAAGCCTGTGGGCTCCTTGTGGGCTTTGAGGGTGGGTTCCTTGTAAGCCTGTGAGTTGCTCACCTCCCTCTTAGCGGGCCACTGAGTACCTGATTTATATCCTCCCAATTGCTTCGTTGGGCCGAAATATAAGGGGCCCTTTAGATTAAGGATTCAACCTTTTACTCTAAGAGTAAGAGATAAGACGCATGGCAATTATTCACAGTGGTGGACCTGGTACCAAGTGGGTGTCCTCCCCTTTTCAACACTACAAATTAATAAACGTAATCTGAAAGGAGACTAATATTCCACATTTTAGCTTTCCATTTAAGACTTAAGACAAGAACATTAACCATTCCACACAAAAAAAAAAAAAGACAAGAACATTAAGAAAAGGAAGCAAAAAGAAAAAAGAAAAGCAAAATTGCAACTAACCAAGAAGAACAAGACAAACACCAATCCATAAAATAAGCTCATAATAAAGGGTCGAGGTGGCCACGCCTTTAATTCTCTATCTCTATTCTATGACCACCATGTCATGATCATCCATCTTGATCATTCATCATGGTCTCATCATGATCTTCCCTGAATTCTAGGGGTCATTATGAATCTTTAGGGGTTGTTTTGCTTTGTTCTCTTCTTCTGCTTCTTCTTTCATTTTCTTTTCATAAGCATTTCTTGATTTTCTTCTCTGTTCTATATTTTCTTTTTGCAAGTCCTTCCGTTCATCTTCCGGGGCCTTTCCAATTTCTCATTGGAGGTAAATCACAAACCTTTGATTTTTATCTTCCTTTCCTTTTGATCGGAGTTTGTCATTAAAAAGTCTTTTTTTTTGCCTTTGATTTTCTAACGGGGTTGTGTTATTTTTCTTCGGTTTCGGATTGTTTTAATCAATTTCTTATTTGGGTTTCTTTTGTTTTCTTGTTCTATGTGTGGGTTTCATCGGTACGTTTCGTGTTTGCTTCCATACTATTTTTACTTTTGCTAGTCTTTGTTGTCTTACGTGTTACTTTGTTTCTCTGTTTGCTTGGATGTATAGGCGTCATGATGATACTTGATGTTTATATTATTTCATCATCGCCGTGTGTTTTCTGTTTTTTGAGAAAGCGACCTATTTAATCTTAACTTTATCATAGGAATTAGTCGTGTGCCGGTGCTCAATTATTTGTTGAACTCTGGTCAGTTTTGGTTATGCGTTTTGCCCTGGATTTGGTTCCAAGGGGGAGCTATATAGCTAAGCAAAAAGTTCTAATTTTTCTCGCCTTTTGTTTATTTTTGGAACATTAAACAAGTTCTTCCTCCCCTGGTATGCATAGAGAATATAATTGCTGGTTAATCTTCAGCTTCAAAATACTGAAATTTCACCAATCGTATAGGGCAACAAATTCAAGCTCATTCTTTGGATGCAAATTCTGTTGGATTTTAACTCTTGACCATATTGTGTTTGTCTTTCTGGTCATTGCTTTCCCAAAGGTTCCGGAGATGGAGGAGGTCATGAAACCTGAAGCACATATGACATCAGCTGCAGCTTTTGTGGAAGGAGGAGTTCAAGACAAATGCGATGATGCCTGCAGCATTTGCCTTGAGGAGTTTTGTGAAACCGATCCCTCAACGGTATGTGTGTATGTTCTCCTTTTTCTTTATCATAGAACTAGTTTTTTGTTCACTCGATGTCTTATTTATATTACGGGCAGTGGCGTCAACTTTGTTCCACCTCTTCGCAGGTGACCAGTTGTAAGCATGAGTTTCATCTCCAGTGCATCCTTGAATGGTATGGTGTGATTCACCTGTCCTTGCATTCCTGTTTCTGTTGACAATGTTACTTTTGCAATGGACCTCCTCCATTTGTCCTCCTTTTTTTATTTTTTAATTTCTCCATGTTCATGAAGCGTTGAATACCTTAGCAACTGTAACTTTAGTTCCTTAATGGAGATAGCAATTGTATATTAATTAATCTACTACTGCTTATGCACTTTTCTAGGCACTCTTAGTCTTTAGCAAGCTCCGATACTTGGTTCATGTCTTTCATGGTCAGTGCTTGACTTCTTTTTGTAACACTAATTCCATTTGAAAAGTTAGTTGCATGTGCTCTCTCTACTCAATTAAGTGAGCCTTGATGCATATTTACCGGTTTAGGTGCATTGAACTTAATACACCCTCTCTGTATGTTCTTTGCCAGCCAGCATCCTCGCTTCCCTGGTTGATGAGAATTGATCCAAGGCTTAATGATATTAATCCTTTAATTTCATGATACTGTTCTAATCTGCACGAGTAACTAGCTGGCATTGACTAATTTGTGCAAATCTGTTAGGTTTGAGAATTTACATGGAATGGAAAGAACTCGCCAATTTACTTGGATTTGAACTTGTAGGTGCCAAAGAAGCTCAGAATGTCCAATGTGTTTACAGGCCATTAGCCTGAAGGACGCCGCCAGGTTGATTTAA
Organism: Erythroxylum bequaertii; assembly: GCA_024520955.1. NCBI lineage: Eukaryota > Viridiplantae > Streptophyta > Magnoliopsida > Malpighiales > Erythroxylaceae > Erythroxylum > Erythroxylum bequaertii. The sequence goes on from JANIJF010000005.1 coordinate 65,796,310, forward strand.
CTTGACAATGCTCGCGTTTTCTTTGTGATTGTATGGTTCTTACATCTTTTAAGTAACGAACTATAAATGTTGTGGCAGTCAAGAATTGCTCGAGGCGGTAGAACAAGAGAGGAAACTCAGGGCTGCTCAATCAAGAAATACCACTATATTTCATCATCCCACACTTGGGGAGTTTGAATTGCAGGTCTGTTTTCATCAACGTTTAAGATCAGTAAATATAATTGTTTAATATTTTACACTGTCTGCAGTTACCGGATGGTGCAAGTGATGCTGAACTTGAAGAACGTATAATTCAGCACTTGGCTGCTGCTGCTGCAATGAGAAGGACGCACCGCTTTGTTAGAAGAGAGAGCCAGAGAAATAGGTCATCCCCCCACGGTCGTCCACACTTCATGGTGTTCTCTACTCATCCTGGATCACCTTCTGGTCATACTTCTTCGTCTGTGCGTCAGTTGGTGGGGGAAAATGAATCAGCTCCAGCAACTATAGCTAGTCCTTCTGCCCCACGTACATCTAATGTGGAGGAACTGCCAGAACATACACTCCATTATCCCAGGCTTTTAGCCGATAATATTTCGCATTCATCTGGATCTACTGCCTCCCCTACCAGGCATCCAGCACTTTGCTTTAGTAGTCGGTAATTTGATTTCCATTTTGATTGACTTGTATCGTCACTTTCATCTTTGTTCACTTGAGTTCATGTAATTTAGTGTATAAAATATATATCTTTGCTGTAGAGGCACTTCTAGTCAGTCTTCACCTCCAAATCAAAATAGAGCAGGACCTTCAGACTTTCAGTCATTCTCTGAGTCTCTAAAAACTCGACTTGGTGCAGTGTCCATGAGGTATCATTTCAAAGAGCAGTACGTTCTAGCATTTTTTTCATGTTTTATTCTTTTATGTCTGCTATTAATATGCTGTTAACACTTGTTTACTCAAGATACAAGGAGTCAATTTCAAGAAGTACCAGAGTTTGGAAGGAAAGACTGTTCTCTCGTAACAATTCAATGACAGACCTGGGTTCTGAAGTTCGGAGGGAAGTGAGTGAAGAAATCGCAACTGTGTCTCGCATGATGGAACGACTTGAGTCCAGAGATAATGATAGAGCCAACCAAGTTTCTATATCAACTCGATCTAATGATTGTTCAGTTTCTGAGAGAAGCAATGAAAACGTCAGCCAGACTCACAGAGAAACTCCTTTAACTGAAGGCTGTGGATCAGCTTCCTGTGCCACTACTTCAGCTTCTACTTAAGTTGTTTAAGATCATTTCAAAGAATTGCATCTTTCCTCAGCATTTCATCTTTGGAGGTGAGTCATTGTTCTAGCTTTTATTTTAAATTTCGTCAGTAACATGTGCCATCATGCTTCAATTTTTTGGTTGACGATGCTTCTTCAATTAATATATAGGCCTTGTCATAGACAGAATCCGAAGTTTGTTAAGTACTTAAGTTGCATATAAGCATCTGCATATTGCATTTTTTAGTGATATCAGCATCTTGTGTTGAACTTAAATGGGGTACTAGAGAGTGCATCCTCTGACAATTTATTTTGTTTCAATTGAAAGCCTTGGCATCTTCTGGTACATTATTTCGAGCCATTTTGGATAAGGAGCAATCAATGTAAGTTGGGTTTATATTCTCCTTTCTCAGGTGGCAAACTTCTTTTCTCCAAAGATGAGATGCTGAGAAGAAGATGATGTGTATTAAAGGATACAGGATGTGAGTTGCAAACAACTTAATAAGAGGTGAGAGGAATTCTCGACAGAGTTTTCATCTGGACTTAGGTGGGTACTTGTGTATAAATTTGTTCTACATGCCCCAGATTTGTTTTTTAGCCACAAATCAAAGTTGGAAAACCAAAAGGAAAAAGAAATATGGACAAATCGGTGCAGAACATTTGTTGACCGCTTTTTTAAGTGTTGAAATCCATTCCAGGCTTGATGATTTCTCCCAAAATCTTACTGCTATTCACTTCTGGGCTTATCATCATCGAAAGTGTTTCTCTGTTGAGGGATGGTAAGGAGAAGATGAGTTCATAACAATGGCAAATGCAGGGTTCAGTAGGAACAACAAGAAGTAGTAACAGGTGACCAGAAAAAGAATGGCCTGCAAGTTTTTCTGTGGTAACTAAAGATCGTTTTCTACCATTGGCAAAGACATAAAAGTTCGATGATCATAATTTTGCATCTGCAGCCTACAGAATCAAATCAAACCTTCTCTGTTTTCCTTAAAAAGCCAACGTCCGCCCCCATTCATTAATAATCCTTGTTAGCTAATGAGAAGAGAACATTTTAGGTAGAAAGTGGTGATGATGCGGTCAGGGTCAGGTCATGACAAGAGCAAAGCCATAGCCATGAACCTAGTTAACTCGTTACTTATCCAATTGATTAATTTTCATGCTTAACATGAAAAATGTGTTTAAAGACCCCCATTTTCTTTCTCTCCTCCAAGTGGTGATAGTGAATCATTTTCCTTATTCCAGACAAGGGGATGCTCCACCTTCATCAAAGAAATATCTAGCCATTTATGATCTGAATAATATCATGCCAACCTAAAAGCCAAGGACATCGGATACCCACCTCTTTTTTATTAAACAAAAACAGTCTGTAATTGGTATATTTCGAGTGATAAAGCTCTGTGGCGGTGTCATTGATTGATACCCACGTAATTCGTAATTGCCCAACATTGTTTTCTTAATAATAACGTCGCATTCACGTTTCACTTTCATGTACTGTCAAACATTCTCATAGCTACTCGCAAATTTCAAGCATGCATAGTAGGAAGTATGGAGTTGGTATATGATCATTATGACGATAGTAACTCCTTGCTTCGTACAAAATCCATTTCTTAACATCGTTTTTACCTTAAGAAATTAACAAAATATTAAAATGAAGTAAAGAGGGTAGGATGTGTGTGTATGAATCCACAAAAAATGCAAAGACAAATGGTCTGACGATAGTAAGGCAAGAAAATGCAAATCAAAGAAGGCACCTAATCAAGAATCTTGTTTTAAAACACAAGACAAGGAGTGCCAATGATGTATACATACGCATATAAATATAAAGCAACTATAACTTAAAACTTTTCTTCAAAAAAAAAAGAAGCTATAAGTTAATTAACTACACCTAACTAGTCCTGTTTTTGTATTGTAGACGAAATGGGTAATAATGTCTTGATTTTGGATACCTTATATCACTTGTATGCGTATATAGCTCTAAAAAATTCAACTGATTCGGCCTATTTAATTATAAAAATTTTGAACCGTCTAATTTTTTTGTTCGATTTATTTTAATAAATTTTTTATTAAAAACTGATCAATTTATTAATTAATCAGACAATTTTTGTAAAATAATAATTTCTTATAAATTTAAAAATAAATTAATTTTTGTTTAACAATCTCTTTTTTCAATTAAACTTTAAATTTTTTATATAGGTAAAGACGACCTTTTTAATTATATTTTAAATTCTTTAATTTCATTTAATCTTTAGTAGATTTTATGATAGTTTAATACTGATTAATCCTTAAACTTCTTATCTTTTAACTTTCATTCTAATTTTTAAACCATTGCTCACATCAACCTAATTCCTCGCCACTTAGATTATGTTTGGTTGAAGGTAAGATTTTTCATGTAATGAAATGATATATAATGAAATTGAATGTAATATTAGAAAATTGTTATTTAGGAGAGAAAGAAAGGTTCATAATGTAATATACTGAAATATTGTTTGGAAGAAGGGTTTATAATATAATATGGTGAAAAGTTGTTTATCATTTTACGTTCTATCATAAACTTCTCAAATCAAAAGTTTCTCATTTTTATTATTCAGGATGAAATGAAATCTAATATGAAACCTCTTCTTTCATCTCTTCCCTTTTCATTTTATTTCATTATAAACCTTCTTTTCAAACGATGAAATAATATTATATTCTATTAATAAACTCCCAATCAAACATAACCTTATACAAGAAAAGCTTATGTTAACAAAATCATGCATCTTTTAGCTAAACATTAGAGATGAGGATAAGACAATTTAAAATTCCTACAAAATTACGGTAGTTAATATTTCTATCGATTAAATCAAGTTTTGTTTAAAATATTCATTTTGTTAATAAAGAGCACCTAGATTAATATAATTCATTTTAACAAATACCATGGGGGCTTCAATTTTCTCGTGTCTTTATATTTAATATTGTGAGTGTCTAGTCTAGTGTCTACCTGTAAGATATAATAAACAAAACAAGCGCCTCCCACCGACCCTATCACATGTAAGAGTGACGTGAGGTGAAAGGGAGAGGCAATCCACCGGCGGGCGAGACGTCGCCGTTTGGATCAATGCGCGCGTGAAACGGACGTCAAGAGATGCTAAAACTTGAAAGGCTTAGCTTAGAATCAAGGCCATTTACTGCAATTGTCAGACACCGACACCTCGCCTTAGTTTAAGCCGCTCATGTGAGTGATGCTCCTCTCCCGGCTTCTGCTTGTTGGAAGCTCTAAGTACAAATCTCACTCAACCTTCGATTTTCCCTCTCTACTGCTATATTACACCTTTTATTAGTATATATCACACGAAAAAATAAAATATTTTTATAAATTAGCGTTATTCAGATTTAAGATTTTATTTATAATTAAGATTATTTTATGAAATACACAATCTTAAAGTTAAGCCTAAGCAAAAAATGAAAATTTTACATTTAATTAATTTTTTTCTTTTAAACAATTACGACAAAGAATTATAAATGGATGCAACTTAAACTCAATCCTCCCAGGAGCCAATCATCACATTCTCACGTAGAGTTGCATTAAAAGCAAAGGTAAAAATAGGAAAACTAAGACACAAGCAAGTAGGCAAAAGGCTAATAAGAAGTAAGAAGCCGCGAGATATCGATGCGGCTCTTCACTCTCAAAACAGAAGTAGCCTTAACCTTAAGCCAACGTGTTGCCTGTGATGTGATCCCCACTTCCAGCCTGTCTCTTACTAACTCTGGCTTCCAAAGTCTATGCTGTACCTCTCACCTCCTCTTCTCTACTCTCTCTTCACTTTTTATTTTTTATTTTTAATTATATGTAGTCTCTTCATTATTTCCAACTCTTCCTTCTCCACCTGTCCCACTTTTATCCTCCTTAAGCAAATACCAAACCTGAGCTACATAGAGAAGGCCTAACACTCCTCTCTCACCGACACTCACTTTTTGCTACCAAATTCATCCTTCTCCACATACCCTTCTCGGTCCCCGACTGTTCGCCGTCACCGGAGGTTGTATTATAGGAAAACAACCAGTCTTTGCTGCACAAAGTTTTAATCTTTTGATTAATTTTGAGCACCATGGATCCTCCCATCTATGGTGTCTCCAAGATCTTGCTCTTCACTTTCATCATCTGGGTCTCTGTTTCCATTCCCATCTCCGCATTGCCGCAGCTAAAGCACAAGTCTTTAAAGCTCTCTACTTCTTCTTATTCTACATCGCCATCATCTAGTACTAATGTTCAGGCAATCAACTCCAACTCAGTCCTTGTGGCGCTTCTCGACTCGCATTACACCGAGTTGGCAGAACTTGTCGAAAAAGCTCTCCTACTCCAAACCCTCGAAGAAGCTGTCGGCAAACACAACGTCACCATCTTTGCTCCGAGGAATGAGGCTTTGGAGCGACAACTCGACCCCGAGTTCAAAAGATTCTTGCTCGAGCCCGGCAACCTCAAGTCTCTCCAAACCCTCTTAATGTTCCACATTATTCCGACGAGAGTTGGATCCAACGACTGGCCAGCCGACAAGTCGAAACCAACAAAACACACCACTCTCTGCAACGACCATGTTCATTTAGCAACCAAAACTTCAGGTAAAAAAGCCATTGACACTGCCGAGATAGTCCGACCCGATGACGTGATCCGACCCGACGGAGTAATCCACGGAATCGAACGCCTCCTAATCCCACAATCCGTCCAAGAAGACTTCAACCGCCGGAGAAGCCTAAGATCCATATCCGCCGTACTACCGGAGGGAGCACCGGAAGTGGATCCGAGAACCCACAGGCTAAAGAAACCCGCCCCACCTGCCCCGGCCGGAGCTCCACCGGCGTTGCCCATTTACGACGCCTTGGCGCCGGGACCATCCCTAGCTCCGGCACCAGCTCCGGGCCCTGGCGGGCCACACCACCATTTCGACGGAGAGGCTCAAGTCAAAGACTTTATACAAACCTTGTTGTTGTACGGTGGATACAATGAAATGGCGGACATCTTAGTCAACTTAACGTCGCTAGCCACGGAGATGGGTCGGCTGGTTTCAGAGGGTTATGTTCTTACCGTTTTGGCTCCGAACGACGAGGCCATGGCGAAGCTGACAACGGACCAGCTGAGTGAACCGGGTGCACCCGAGCAAATAATATATTATCACATAATACCCGAGTATCAGACAGAGGAGAGTATGTACAATGCGGTGAGGAGATTCGGGAAGTTGAGATATGATACACTGCGTTTACCGCATAAGGTGGTGGCTCAGGAGGCGGATGGGACGGTGAAATTCGGGTCAGGTGATGTGTCAGCATATTTGTTCGATCCGGACATATATACCGATGGGAGGATTTCGGTTCAGGGTATTGATGGGGTTTTGTTCCCGGAGACGGAGAAGGATGCTACGATAAAGACAGCGGTTGCCGCCGTTAAAGTTGCTACCAAACCAAGAAGAGGTATGATTTTTTTTTGATTGGGTTTGAGTTTAAAATTTAATGAATTGTTTTTTATGGTTAATATATCTTATTTTTAAGTGAGCAAAGGCAGGAGGTTGGGTGTAAAATGGGGTCGAGATTAGTGTAATTAAGGTTAATTGATGGATGTCTGTGTTAAGGCAGATGGAATTGATTGAACAATGGAATGCCTATGACTAAATGACTTGTTAGCTTTCTTGGATTACAAGTAAAGCACACAAGAGGAAGATTAAATGGGGTATTTCGATTAGTTAAGTGAAAGGAAGCATTGCTGATGTTGAAAGTACAAGTGAAAGTGCATTACATGAATGAAACTGCTAGTCGATTAGATGAGATTGATTTTGAGGAGATGATCAATTCGTATATGTTTGTGTCGGTGTGATTTTGAAAGACTTGGGTTTAGGTGGAAATGGAGAAGTTATGCGGTAGCAATTATTTCCACAACCAAACTAATGGTCCTTGTACAAAGGAGAATAGAGAAAATCCAGAGCTTTTCTGGCTGTGAGGCACATTTCATTATGTTAAACCCCACCAACAAACAATTAAGATGATTGCAATAGAATATGATCTCCGCACCAGTCCTGATGATTTGGTTTTGTATTCTTTATTCTTAATTCGCTGACCACCTTCTTTTTTATTATATTGTCATATCATTGCATGTGATGTTGATACCTTAGCAGAAGTTAACTAGTGGTGGTAATGCAGGGAAATTAATGGAAGTAGCTTGTAGAATGCTTGGCTCGCATTTTGCTACATGCCAATGAACATATTATATCTTTTCAAAGGAGTAAAGATTCACGGAACCTTGATAAACAATAGGGAAATGTAAGTTCCATTTTCTTTACTGTCTTCCTACCAATATTTGTTTCTTAGCTCTCACCAAATTTTTACTTTTGGGGTTTACAGAAATAACTTTGTGTAGTACAAATCACAATGGGATTGCTCAAGTTGAAGGTCTTCCGCAGAATCCCCACATAAAGAGAGAGAGAGTTTGTTTGTCATCAGATACTGTAATTACATATCTATTCTTTTGTAACTTTTTTTCTTCTCTGTGTATGATGGTTTACAGCTATGCATGAACACCTTGCAAACATTTACCTTTTTCTTCTTTCTTCCTTCTTGTTTTCCCTTGTGTTATTTTGTCAGCCTACTTGCGAATCAAAAATAAAGAACACTTCATATTTTGGTCTATGTAAAATAACACTAAACCTGTAACTTGGGATCTGCTTTATATCGAGAGTGGAATTTGTGGTGGCAATGGAAGGCAGTGGTTAGTATTATTGATGACTAAGACACGCAATAGCTACTTTTTACAATGCAATAATGAATAAGGCTATAATTGGTTAAGTAACGTTTAAGGTTATCGTTTCTGTAATCTTGACCAAACTTTCATAGGAAGCAAAGCCTAATTTCATAGCACCTGGAAAAGTCAATATTTGATCTGGGGCTATTATGCAGTTCAATTGCGGATTGATTAATTCACACAAAATAACAAAGAAGTGAAAACAAAAAGTAAGCAGAAAGGGCAACTGTGCCAATTGATTATTCATCTCCCAATTAAAAAAAACAAGGGACTATGGCTGGAGCCAGTTTGGCAACTGTAGAGAAATTATTCCATTTCCAGAAGTATCCAACATTGCTTAGCTTAGCTTAGCTTAGCCTAGCCACGTTGTCTATTCAGCTGCCTGAGAGACAGGACTTTAAAGCTTTTGTCGGTAATGCTTTGGACAAACACTGTCAAAACTGCTGCAGTAAAAACCAGAAATAGTATAATCCTTTTACAATTATTTTCTGTCAGCAAATTTTTTTTCGTGTAGAACTTTTTTTAGAAAAGATTTTTTAAAAAAATCAGTACACCGTTTAATTGTAATTTAAAAAATAACTTTTTTAAAAAACCTTCGTACAATAGGATGTTTGGTAATATAAAAATAAAAAATATTTTTACTTTTAAATATTTATATTTAAAAGTAAAAATATTTTTTATTTTTATATTACCAAACAGCTTTATGTAATAAAATATATTTAAAAGTAAAATATTTTTTATTTTTATATTACCAAATAGCCTATTATACGAAGCTTTTTTAAAAAAGCTATTTTTTATATATTATTTAAAGTATGCTAAACATTATGCAAAGTACAATATATTAATTATTATATAATTTTAAATCATATGAAACATAAATAAAAATATATCTAACCAAATTTTTTATATAGACTATAACATAAATAAATTAATATCGAAAATAAATATTAAAACATATAAAAAACTCAAATAATATTATTCTTGTTTGGCAATCAGCTGATAGCTGATTCTATCAGCTGTTAGCTGATAGC